>LBNU01020897.1:248110-289011 GCA_014162995.1 Artemisia annua | reverse complement strand
AAAAAATGATGTTTCATAAGTTTCTTTTGATGATTTGGGTAAAATGATGTTTAGGACTTGAGTTGGTGTGCCCCCTGTAGCCAGCTAGGAGTGTTCTGTGTTCAGGTTTCATGACGGAATTTTTGACTCCCAAGTTCTATAGAAATTGCATTATTATCTTTGGTGCGTAGTGTCAAAAGTTTAGTTTTCATATTGTAGTCGATATTAAAGTCGGTCATGCTTAAAATGACCCATACAGTTGAACCCCAAGTACGGGAAAAGGGAGTACTCATACGGGTAGCAAAAGCATGTGTTTCTGAAATAGTTATGAGCAGAAGCATAAGCATCTTTTTGTCGTATCTGGTTCTGAAATAGCAGAAACATCTTTTTGAACTATGCTTACCATTAGGGAAATTTGAGCAGCTAACTTTAGTCCAAAATTTTGATTATTTATAAGGGAAAATTTGAACAGGTTTATTTGTTAAATATGTATGCTAAATGTATTCGTGTATGTATATAGATAAGATATGCTAGATTAACTGAGAACAAGTTTCTTAGGCATAAGTTGATATATAGAAAGAGGATGTTATACTTGTGGTGCTTATTCAATGTTAGTGGATTCTGATGTAACAACAAACTTTGATAAATAAAAGTTGAGATAATCTTGTTTTGTTTTGAAAAAAGTATTTCACCTTTATCATTGTTCGGGTTGTTTCTTAAGTATCATACATCTTTTCGGTTTTGATGTGTACGGAAATATAGAAACTAATATCTTTGTAAGTTTCTGTTGTAAGGCGAGGTGTCCAGGTAGTATTAATAGTAAATGATCCATGTGGCTTACATAGAATATGAATTTTGTCGAGGCGTTTTAGAGAATTGAGTTCATTTTCTACCTCCAGATTATGCTAGTATTCATGTTTCATCTAATAAATGAAAGATTGTCAAGGTTACTGATTTGTGCATCTATTTGTCACTACTGATAAGAGTTGAAATCCGTTTGTGTATCTGATATAACCTTAATGTGTTATAGCTATAATGGAAGGTCCTATGGAAGGTCCCAAGCAACATAAAAACTGGACCAATGAGATGATCAAAGTCTTACTAGAAACATGCATTGAAAAAATGCAAACGACCGGTAGAAATGGCGTTAGCTTGTATAGGTCGTCTTGGGTTAGGTTAGGCCGGGTGCTCAAAGACAAGTTTGACATGGATTTCACACAAAAATAAATGAAAAACGGATTTGATAATTTAAAAGCGAAATATATTGGATGGCTTTACTTGAAGAACAAAACAAGGAACATCTATAACCCGCAAACAAAGATGTTTAACCTAACACCCGAACAATGGGAAGACTTTAAGAAGGTGCGTGGTACTAAGATATTTAAAACTTATGTCATTTTTTTTTCTAAAAAAATAACTTATCTAGAAATTCTTTCGAATTTGGGTACAGATTCATAAAAGGGCGGGATCTTTGCAATCGAATCCATTACCTTATCAAGAACTATGTGAAATTGTGTTTCAAAGTATTTCCCCCAATGGGGATGGTCAATGGATCAATTCAGAAGGGTTTGGGGCGTCGGGGTCTGCCACATCGGCATCTGGGGCATTGGCTGTGAGGGAACGTGTTGGGGCAATTGATATCGACGATGACCCTTTGGTTGACGTGGATATTGATGATGAAGATGATGGGAACTCCCGTACACATAGGCTACATGATGAAGTTAGGCCTAAGAAAAAGGCAAAGACTTCTCGTGTTACTTTCGATGACCTGGCCGTGGATATGCAGTGTGCCTTGAGACATATGGTGAAAACTAAGGATGGGCCAACACCAAGTGAATGTGCTGAAAAGTTGAAACTAGTTGATTTACCACGGTTGGATCCTTTATTTCTTGCGGCATTCAATATTTTCGGTCAGTCAAGGGATATGAGAGAAGCATGGATGGCTTTGCCATCGGATCCAGACATCTTAAAGGGATGGATTGAGATGACGGGTAGAACATTTGGAATTTTCAAGTAGGGAGATCGTAAAGGGGTTGTAATGTGGTTTTAGGTAAGCGGCAAAACCATGTGTGGTCTGGGGAATTTTCTTGGTCCTCTTTCTATCCGTTGTCATAGTTTCTATAATGTTTTTTCTTTAGCGTGCTGGAGGCACTGTGTTTTGTTCTATTGTTAGGCTGTGGTCGCGAAAACTTGCAAGACGATTATGTTGTTGATTTTAATTGCCTTTGTTGTTGTTACGAGTCAAATTTTAACTGCAAGACGATTATGTTGTTCTATTATCCGTTGTCATAGTTTCTATAATGTTTTTTCTTTTTTGTTAGGCTCTGATTTTAACTGCATATGTTGTTACCAGCTCTGAGTTAACTGCCTACATTGTTGTTACGAGCCCTATTATAACCGTAAGTGTAAGAAAGATCAATATATCAAAATGTGGATGTTGTTGATTTGTTATTAGCTTGTTTGGTTGATAAATTATGTTTGGTTGATTTGTTAGGAGTGGCTTTCGTGATGCTTTCTGGTTTTTGCTGATAGTTTGCACGTGTAGGAGATCTATGACATCTGCATTCTGTTATTGTTTTGGACATTTGCTGATATTTTTTGGTCAGTAGGCTTGTGACTTGTGTCTACTGTCTAGGCTCAGCTATTGTCTTAGTTCTGTATGAATGGGGAGCAAAACTTTAGATGAAAAATGCTTCTGGATGGTTTAGATTACTAGCAACTTAAGATATGTTGTTTATTAGATATAATGTACTTTGAACTATTATCTTTGCGGCGAGAACAAACATTACTTTACTAAGATAAGTAGCTAGCTTATACGGTGGTGCTGTAGTATCTGGTTCTGTGTTATAGACCGTGGCAGTTGTGTGATTTAGTGGAGAGAAAGGTCCATAAGAGAGGTTGCCATTCAGATAAATGTTGAATTCTCTTTTCTGGTTTCTTTTTAGTGTTTGGTATTGCAATTATCTGTGCTATTTCAGAATATATGAGGGATTGAATACACTTATGAGGCTAGGAATAGTAGTCATGAAAGATCTATGGACATGTGTAGTCATGAGTAGGATTTTACTAGTTAGTGGTGTCATGTAAAGATCTATGGACATGTGAGGATGGTGCTGCAAGTGTATAAGCATTTTGTGGGTCTAGAATGGAAATGTAGCTACTACAGTAGTAAAAAGCTACTCTGCAAGTGGTGAAGCCTTCATGTATAGCCTGCTAGATGTTGTATTTTTTAGGATGAATCTGTAGTATAACATCTGGTATTGGTGTTCCATTTGAAGGAAATGTAGCCATTTGTAGAGGTTTCTCTATGGAGTATCTAGTCCTTGTTTGTATAGACTAGAGTTTGAGTAGGTGAATGTTTTAAGGTGAATTTGGTTTCAATTGTAGTATTCTGAATATGCTTCTATAGGCATGTCTATTTAGTTGTAGTAATGCTTTTTGTAATGCTTGAAACTGTGAATATGTGGCTTGTGTTTATTTGAACCATTGAGTTTATTTTTTAAAATTTTATATTTGAACAGGGTTTATCATGGATTATAATCAAAAACTTGTACTCATTATTGCTATGTATACATATCTTCGTTACTTTCGATCAAGGAAAGGAAAACGAAAAAGAGATACTACTTCAGCAATGTCGGGCCATCAGTTTACATTAGAGTTATTGCAAGGAAATGACAGACAGTGTATTGAGTTACTACGCATGTCACGTGATTCCTTTGTTCGTCTTTGCACACATTTTAGAGTAAAAGGGTGGTTAAAAGATAGCAAACATGTATCAGTTGAAGAAAAAATGGCTATGTTCTTGATGATGTTAGGTCACAATCAACGGTATGTGGTTATAAAAAACCGATTTCAACACTCAACGCAAACGATTCACAAGTTTTTTCATGAAGTACTTGCTAAAATGGTGGAGTTTGCTAAGGAGATTATAATACCAATAAATTTTAATCCTAATCCAAACGTTCCGGGACATAATAGGAGATTACGACAGATATTTAAGGTAATTAGTAACTTTATTAGTGATGCGAGATTTTGATTCACATTTAAATTTCGACTATTAACTTCGTTTATGTAGGGAGCGGTCGGTGCACTAGATGGAACTTTGATACATGCTAGTGTCCCAAAAGTCAAACAACATTTGTATCGAGGGAGAGGAAAAGGAGATTGTTATCAAAATGTTTTGGCAATATGCGACTTTAATATGATGTTTACATTTCTTGTTGCCGGATGGGAAGGAGTAGCTCATGATTCGAGAATTTTATCGGAAGCAATAAGAAATCCTAATGCACCCTTTCCATTACCTCCTCCAGGTACAGACATACATACACAAACATTTATTCAATTCATTGTACATTGTTTTTGTTCATTTGAGTCATAGTAGTATTTTTTTTCTTGAATATTAATTATCAACTATTTCTTAAATATTAATTATCATATAACATTTACAGACAAATATTATCTTTGTGATGCCGCCTATGCACACAAACGAGGGTTTATGGCGCCATATCGCAATGTGAGATATTGGTTAGGAGATTTTCGGCGAAGCCGTCCATTGAATAGTAGAGAAAAATTCAACCACTCACATGCGAAACTTAGAAATGTGATTGAACGTGCGTATGGTGTCTTAAAAGCACGTTTTCCTATATTAAAGAAGATGGCACCCTTTTCACTAATGAAACAACGAAATATCACGATTGCATGTTTTGCACTTCATAATTTTATACGAAAAGAAGGTTTAGATGATGAACTCTTTGCTAGATATGAGCAATCAAATATGCAACTTGATAATGACAACGCATTAGTTGAAGTTCATGACGAAGTTAATGAAGAAGGTCAAGTTGTTCAACCACAAGGCAATGCATCAGACCGACAATATATGACTAATTTAATAGATCAAATCGCGCAACAATTAATGCAAAGTGATTGAACGGGTCGGGTCCTAATTTGATATGTGTTTGTAGTATTTTGATAATTTATGTGCTTTGCAATTTTTATGTTTTGAACAATTATGTATTGGTATAATTTGAACCATATGTATTGTCTTTAATACTCCGTCTTTTAAGCGATATTGGTATATTTTGAACCATTATGTATTGTCTTTAATACTCCGTATTTTAAGCGATTGCTTGTTTTACATTCAATAGCACAAAAAAAACTAGTGAAGAAGAAAAAGGAAATGAAAGAAGAAGAAAAAAAAAGTACTTCAATAGCAAAAACGAAATAAATACATAAACTAGTGAAAAAAAAAATAATTAAATAACACAAAAAATACTACTGAAAAAGAAAAAAAAATAAATAAAAGGGAAAGAAGTACTTCAATAGCACAAAAAACAAACGGTCTTCTTCTTGCAGATGAAGAGCTTCAGATGTACCTCTTCTTCTACAGACATGGTTTGCAGATGAAGAGGTAAAAGCTCTGAAAAAACAAATGACACTTTAGACTAACACGCTACCTTAAAAGAAAAATATTAGCCCCATCTCACTAGGTGTGATTTGAGCATTTATGTGTGGGGTTTGAGCATTTATGGTACTGAAAAACTTTTTGAAATTTTCTCAGCCATGCGTTTCATTTCATTTCTAATTTTCATTTAGTTTTATTATTTAAAAACTTTTATATAAATATAATTTGAATATTTTATAATATATTTCTCTCTCATACATCAAATACAAATCAAAATCTTAACCCTAAACCCATCTACAAACCAAACGGGCGCTAAATGTATAACTAATTTAAACACATTTTCTAAAATTTACCTTAGTAATTTTCAACAATACAAGTATTAATTCAATGTTTACAATTTGTTGATGCATAATTAATATACATTCTTAAAACACTATTATTAATTAATAATACTTTTAAAAACCCGAAAAATACAATTAAAAAAACATAGTATACAAAACAAACAAGCTACTAAATAAAAAAAAACAAATAAATAAAATAATAAAAACTAGCCAAAATTTCACTAAACTTTTGTCATTGTTATAGTCTCTAAACGAACAAACTAATCAGTAGTATAAGTATCGCCAAAAAACATACAAATAAAATTATTAACTGAAAAATTAAATTACAAGAACCCGTAGCCGCAAGAGACATGCTAGTATTTATTTAGGGCGTGTTTGGTGTGTAGGTTTGTGAGGGTTTAGGTTGATAGAGGGGCAAATTAATTTGTTTGGTAGCACCTCTTTAGGCTCACGCGCCCCTTTGAGCCCCAAATCTCAATTCTGTCCAACTTCTTGGGTTTTAGACATAAAGTATTATCTTTTTGTTCTAAATAATTCACAGCCACATATCATATAATTTTTTATTTCATTTGTAATTTTATGTTTAAAAATAATGTACGATCAACTTAACTAATCTATTAAATATATATATATTTTTAAATAATAATTAATTTTCTCTCTCCTATTTTCTTTCAAACCAATCCCAAATCTAAATCCAACTCCAATCCCACTTAGAGTATGGGGAGTGATAACGGGAAGGGAGGCGTTATGCTTATGTGGCACATTGATAACTTGCGTTAAGGCGTTAAGATCATTTCCTATATGCGAGCGTTGATCAAATGTTACAACGAGCGTTGGTTATTCAACGGGCGTTACAACGCCTAATGTAAAAAAAAAAAAAAAAAAAAAAAAAAAAAAAAAAAAACAATTCAAAAACGTACCATGTATGTTACTAGCAACGGCTAGTTCAACAAAACAAGAAAAAAATAAAATAATCCTGTAAACGGCTTTAGTTTTGTAATTATTAATCTATATATATTTATATATTATATGATATATATACTAGCTATATATATAGGTAATAATATTATACTTATATATATATCTAGTATTATATATTATATAAGGGAAAAACATAGCTACATACAAATGTAGCCAATTGGCTACATTAATCTTTTGAAAAAAAAGTTTTAATAATGTACAGTTCAAGTTCTCCTGCGTAAAGTCGCCCTCTGGTAGCACATATTTTCCCCTGTCCCCCCCTTTTTTTCAAAGGATAATGATGCATAATTGGCTACATATTAATGTAGCATGGTTTCCCTAGTTTTTATAGTTCTACGTTATATATATATAGTAGTATATCTATTTATATATTAACTCATATATTGAACTTAAATTATCAGTTTAGTGATATGATATATTATCTGCTATTAATAGTTTTTTCGATTTAATTTTATATAGTGTCTATCCTTTATTTTAGAACCACTGTTAAGTCTTAGGGGAATCTGCTGATGGAACTTCCTAATTTTTGCATAGAAAATGCATGTTCATATTTTAAAAACTATGGTATGTTTTCTTACTATACACCTTTAATATCACAGTATCTATGCATACGGCCTATGTACATGTTTCATATAAAATCAGTGTTAAGCTCTAAAACAGATTCAATGCAAAATGATTTATTTTTTAGAAGACCCGGTTAAGTGCGTGAAACTGCGGAGAATCCAATTATGCATTAGAAACATACATGTTCATATAAAAAATGTATGTTTCTTACATACACTTTCATACGCAGGCATGTGCTATTAAAGGTATCTAAGAACTAATACATGCTTTTTTATATGAACATAGCATGTTTTTCTAATGCAAAATTGAAGTTCTCGCAGTTCGCCGCACTTAACTAGGGGTGTTTCTGAAATAAAGCCATCTATCACTTTATATATTAATATTATATGTATTTATTTATTTCTAGGGTTATATTTATTATATAATAAATAGTATATATTTTAGTACTTTTATTATAATAATATATAGTGTTTTATTCTATAATAGACTATATATATAATATATGGTTATATTATTATATATATATATATATGGCATATCAATATACCAAAGTTATTATTCATATATACTATACTTGATATATAAGTTATATATATCTTATTATATTCCTAAAAACTCACCGTAATATATAAAACCCATCTAATCTAACGCCCTTTTATCCAATCCAGAAAAATAACACCATCTTTATATCTCATAAAATTCTCTTCACATGGATCCACATAATCCAACTTACGCAGCACATGTGAGCCTTTCCGATATCGAAGATGAAGCAACGCTTTAGCAATCTTTGCCGCTTATGGAGTACACTGTAGAATATAGAAGAAGAAGAACCCGAATCATCTTTACCGGGTTGACCCGCCGGTTAACCAAATTTCCGTGAACGCTTGAGTTGCGGAGAGCGTTTGATGGCCGGACCTACTTTAATGAACATTGTAAAGTATCCTCTAGAGACTTTCAAGAAAGATTTCGTATGAGCCGGAACTCTTTCTTCAAATAGTTTCCGCCTATTGAATCATATACTGACGATCCTCTTCCGGGATAATTTGCATATTTTTCCCAAATCACCCGATGCTACTGGACGGATTGAGTATTAGTTTTTAATGAAATGCACTATGGACAATACCCAAATTGGCATATTGGCACTTTCACCGGATGCGTATCGAAATGAGTATTTGCCAAATGAGTGCCTACGTAGTGTTCCGGACGTGATTGTCTTAGATTAATTCAATAAGTGCATTATTGATTTGTTTAAGGGAGAATTTTTAAGAAAACCAGAATATGTCTATGACGCATTCAAACCTATATGCAACCATCTGAGAAGATGAACATGGTTTTTCGGGAATGCTTGGCTAGCATCGACTGTATGCATTGGCCAATGTAGAAATTGTCCGTGTCAATGTCAAGGGCAAATATGTTAGTGGTCATAAAAATAACCCGACCTATATTGCTTGAAGCTGTTGCGTCGCAGATTTGTGGATTTGGCACACATTTTTTGGTGTAGCGGCGTGCGAATAATGATATCAATGTTTTAGATAATTCGCCGTTGTTCGATGACTTGCTGAATGATGATTCCCCTGTAGCTCCATTTGAGGTAAATGGACGTGTGTATGAAAAAGGTTACTACCTAGCCGATGGGATTTACCCACAATGGTCTACTTTTGTCAAATCATTCACTAATACTGTTGATGATAAACACACTTTATTTAAACGGCGTCAAGAGGCAGCACGAAAGGATATTGAACGTGCTTTTGGTGTTCTCCAAGGACGACAGGGAATAATACAACAACCAGCGCGTGCTTACCAGGTTACCAAGATAAGTAGAATCATGTATTCTTGCATGATATTGCATAACATGATTCTAAAAGATCAAAAGTTCCATGTAAGTGAATACAAAGAAATTTTCCGTGATCCGGCTAGACAAATGCAAGACAGGTGGATTGATAGATGTGATAGGCGACGTCAAAAGGCAAAAGAACTCCGTGACAAAGATGTTCATGTTAGTCTCCAAATCAATCTTATGGAGCATATTTGGCGTAACCGTGAGGATTTTGAGAAAGAAGATGATGACTAGTTTTACTTATTTACTTATCGTATTGTTCAATTCGTGTTTTAATTCGTACCTTTTTTTTTTTATTTTTTTTATTTTTTTTGTAATGTTTTTATTTCGTAATGTAATGTTTAAGTTTTATTAATAAAATGTTTGAATGTTTAATAAATGAGTTTGTTGAGGGTAGAATTTGTAAATTTGTAAAAAGTGGTGTTATTTGGTGTTATGATTTCCTGATGTTTTTTTGGTGTTATGTTATTTGGCGCTGAGATGATGTGGCGCTCTTACAAACCAAACGCACCCTTAAAACGCTATAAGTAATGATGTGACGTCATAAACCACATCACCTTTTCCCCCTTTTCTCATCAAAACCCTAAAAAAAAAACCATTCACTCTCATTCATCTCAAAATCCCTGTCGTAAACAGCCACTCGGAAGAAAAAGAGCAAAAAAATCAACATGAGTGGATCAGGTGAAGTAGCAAAAAGCTCAACAACAAAAACACCCTCCGATTTCCTCAAATCCATTCGCGGCAGACCTGTTGTCGTCAAATTGAACTCCGGCGTTGACTACCGAGGTTTACTCCCTTTTCTTCTTTTAATCAATTAATTGTGTTTCTCGAATTGTCTCTGTAAACCCTAGTTTTATAAACAACAGTTTTAATCTATGCTGTTTGTGACCTAGATAAATTGAAACTATGTTTGTGATGTGATTTATGTATATAGGAAAATTAGGCAGTATGTTGTGTTAGTCATGTATCTAAGACTAGTGCCCCCTTTCACGCGTTAAGGCCATTGAGGGTGGGGGTGGGGGAGGAGAAAAATAGCGATATCGGTGATGGATTAGGATTCTCTCATGTTCATTTTGAACATGGATTATGTTTAACTTTTTTTGTGAGAGGGAAAGAAAGTGGGCCCTCATAGTTGGAACTTCTTTTATATTAAAAATCTAATTTTCATTAAGAACAAGCTCAACATGACACGTTATGTTCAAGTTGAACATGAGGGGATCCTATCACCACGGGTAGAATGGAGTTGGTGATGGTGTATTTTGTATGCAAGTGTGTTATGGGATATGTCTGTGTTTAAGTGGGGGTATAAGTGGTGTGAAAGGTGAAATGGAAGGGAATGATGTGGCGTGGTGAAGGGGGTTACCACTACGTCCTGTCTAAGGGCAAAATGAAACATGCTAAATTTTTAAAACCGTTTATGGTAACATATTTTATATACTAATTGTGAAAATTGCATGTATGCTGTGTCTAAGGGGGTTACAACTACGTCTGGTCTAATGGGCAAATAAGCCTTTGCTGTTATTTTGGTTAAGGCGTAAGAACATAATATGTTGTATGTATTGGTCGTGAATCTAGGTACATTGTAGTTTCCTGCTTTTATTACTATATTTACTCATTCTTAAGATATGGGTCAACGAAATTTGTACCCGGAGATACAGTCGTACATGTCTTTTGGACCAAGGGAGTTTGAAGATGATGTCGGTATGAAACTTGTGATTTTTGGTTTTTCTGTTAAAATATCCGAGGATGTGTCTAGATGGTTTATAAGGCTGATCTAAGGGATGTTTTATTTGGGTTAACATTAAAGCTAAGAAAAAAATTATATGAGGATGGATGATATGATAATAGTTGGTACTTGATACCTATCTTACAGTTGTTAGTCACATTGTTAGCATATTTACGTTGGGTTTAGGTCACTAAATAGCAATGTAGTTTTTCCAATGTACCGCCTAAGTACGTGAACTAAAAAGTGGTTCACATTATGTTACAAACTTTCAAGTTTTGTTCCAATACGCACGCACAAGACTTTTTCAACCGAAACTTTTTTGTAATATCAAACAAATACGTGAAATTTTGACGTGGTTTTGGTGGGTAGGGGTTTAAAGTACATATACACTACACACTTTCGTTTAATATATTAATATACCTATTTCACTTAACTCTTATTTACCTGATAAAAAAAAAAAAAAAAAACCGTTTCAAACATTAACGCCAAATCATGATATATTCTAAAATCGAAGGTCAAATCATTTAATGGATAGACGATANGTACATATACACTACACACTTTCGTTTTAATATATTAATATACCTATTTCACTTAACTCTTATTTACCTGATAAAAACAAAAAAAAACCGTTTCAAACATTAACGCCAAATCATGATATATTCTAAAATCGAAGGTCAAAACATTTAATGGATAGACGATGATGGCATGGTATATTGGTATGTACATATATATGTTTATGCAATGTTTCGAGTAATAAAACTCAGAAAAATGTAGGATTTTACGAAAATGTTTCAGGTAAAAAAGTATTGTGTGTGCTATTTGAACCAAATTCGAAAGTTTGTAACATAATGTGAAACACGTTTTAGTTCATGTACTAAGGGAGTACATTTGGGAAAGTATGTTGCTATTTAATGACTCAAACCCATATACTTTTACAGTTTACCAAGAGCGCATCTCCAATGAGAGGTACAAGAATGACTTTTTTTGCTTAAAAAAGTTATTCAATGACTTTTCTTGATTTGAGTAATGACTAATTTAAGTAAGATTTGAGGATCCTCAAGTCATTGAGGCAATGACTTGAGGAATTACCTACTCACACCAATATTATTATACAATAAAAATGGTACCTTAGATTTTATAATTTTATTCTTTTGTTTGATATAGATTTGTGTAAGAGTTTTTGTCATAAAAAAAGTCTTTGGAAGACTTGATGCATTGTGTATGCTCTATAGCTAGTCTAAGGGGGTGTTAGTTTGAGCGTATACGTTGGCTTATGACCTTCTTTGGTTTCGGCTTATATATGATAAGCCTCAATTTTCTGGCTTATTGTGAAACTTATGAGCTTATATAGGCTTGTTATGATGTAACAAGCTTATATAAGCTAATAGTTCTCAAAATAAGCCCAACAATTGGGGCTTGTGTAATATAAGCCGAAATCAAATAAGTTAATAAGCGCACATATAAGCTTAAACAAACACCCCCTAAGACTAAGAAAGGGTGCCTTTCTTTTTTCATTCCATCATGAAATGGAACATGAGCTTATAGTATATAGTTGGCCTTAAATATTTGTAATCCTTAATAATACCACTTCAAAAAAGTTCAAACTCAAAGCCTAGTATACCAGCTTTAAGCTCAACAGCAGACATGATTTCTGTTCATCTTTTTGGATTTGTATTTGCCGATCGTCATTTCGTAAGGTAAAGTCTTAATGGCACATTTATTCTGCAGGTATTTTGGCTTGTCTGGATGGATACATGAACATAGCAATGGAGCAAACTGAAGAATACGTTAATGGGCAGCTGAAAAACAAATATGGTGATGCGTTTATTCGTGGAAATAATGGTAAGTTTTTTGGAGCTGCCAAGTCACACTTTATCATTGCATTGACTGTAACATTGACCTTCATTTTCATTTTTTTGATATTGCAGTTCTTTACATCAGTACGTCCAAAAGTACTCTTGCAGAAGGTGCGTAGTTCAAAATGCTTACAGCAGACTCAACCCCGCTTCATGTCTAGTGCGTTTTTTGGATATTATGCAATTTTCTGGACCCTTGCTGCTTTTATTAATGTGATGAACTTAGGGAAATGTTGAATGTAATATCAAAAGCTTGATTTTTAGGAGGATGAAACCAGATTTATGTAATATCAAAAGGTTGCATCATTTGTTTTTCTGCTACATCACTTGTCTTACCTGAGTCTTAATTAAACCATTGTATCTAAATCCTGTTAATTAACTTTTTTGCTTGTTTAAACCAAAAAACATGTGCCTATTGACTAGTGTTTGTATATTACTTCTTGAAGAAAAAAAAAATTAAAAATAGAGGCTGTTTCAGTATCCTCTCTATGGATGTGCATGGTGTTGGTGAAAGCGTACAATCATTTAAAAAAATATCATTTAAATCTTCAAAAATATGTCGTTGTTCTAGCTTCAGCCTGAAGTTGACTTTTCAAAACCCAAAGTCAATAAACTTTTTCCATACAATATATAAGTGGTACGGAAAAAAGACGAGTAGATTATAATCTTGACAGACCAGCAAACACCACAGTTTTTTTTTAAGCTGAATTGGTGTGTTTGGTTTGAAACACTAAACTCAGTAGATATAAGTTCATGTTCTCCATGTCTCCATTTGGTGGTGAATGCCTCTACCTGATAATTCCAGAAAAATGGGTTACATGATGCATGATTTACAAGGCGTTGAACCAGTTGGTTTCTTCATGTTGTACAATGCTTCAACTTTCTTTGCATCATCATTCATCATCCAATCAATAAATTCCTGAACATTACCAGAAGGGTATGCAAGTTGCCACTGTCTTAGTTTTTTCTTCCATCTTCCGACACGCTGACCCATATCCCGAAGCTCCAAAATCTGCAATATTTCCCTTCCTCCAAGTAAAGGTTTAACCTCCCACACTCTCTCTAAACCTAGTTTCAAGATTCTTTCCTCAGCCTTTCTAAACACGTCTATTTCATTTCCAACACTCTCAACCAAACTATCTTTCATTAAAACAATGGATAACATCAATGTGACCCGCCATAAATCTTTAATTTCCCTAAGAACCAACCCCAACAAGATTCTCAGTTTCAATGGAACAGGTACATCAATCATATCTGATTTCCATTCAACCTCAACATGTTTCATGCTTTCACTTGAAACCATGAAAGGAATCAAAGACGAAAAATTCTCAAGTAAATCGTGCAACTTGATGACATTACCAACTTTAACCTTGAGTGAGTTTTTAAAGATGTGGTTCACGGATGATCCTATCTCGTTATTGTTGTCTAAATAAACGGTCTTTCTCAGTGGAAGGAACAATGCTCCATACAAGTACAATCTCCTTTGTTCATCGCTGAAGGTACCAACTCCAACCGCATGCATAAGTCTCCAAGCTACATCCATAGAAGCAACACAAATCCTATCGTATTCTTTTGGCACCAGAGGCTCAACATATGGAGGCAATGTGAATACATTCCAGAATAACCCTAATTCATATATGCTTGTTATTGCTTTAACCGGTTGGTTTCCGCTTACCATATGATCTATTTCATGACCAATACGTTCTTTGCTTATTTTACTAGAAAAGGCGGACTTCACATTACTGTCAGCAGCTGCAACTTTTAGCTCTTTGACCATTTCAAAGTTAAACCTCGCACTGAAACGAATCGCTCTAAGAACTCTCAAAGGGTCATCCAAAAACATTTGTATTGGAGGTAAAGGAGTCACGATCTTTCCGGTTTTCAGATCATCAAGTCCTCGTCCAGTGAAATCTTCAACTGAACATGTTTTAATGTTATAGTACAAGCTGTTAATAGTCAAATCCCTTCTATATGCATCTCTTGCTTCAGGACCTAACTCAATGGTTGGAATTCTGATGTATTCAGTGTAATCTTCAGATCTTAAATTAACGAAATCAACCCAAACATCAAATACACGCGTCCTTGCTGTTTCCACGTACTTGCATTGATCTGGTTTGCATTTAATGACTTCAAACTTTTGTGTTTTTTCACCCGTAGATATCAGATAATCGTTCATCTTTTCACAAAAATCTCTGCCCAACATATAATCAAGAGAAATATCGATATCACAACACTCCTTTCCTAGAAGCTTGTCTCGGACCCAACCACCAGCGACCCAAAGTTGGATTCCAAGATTAAAATGATCAACAACTTGAATCAATCGATCAAATACTTGCCTCTCTTTATCGGTTAGACTGATTTCTCTCATAACTACAATGCATGATAAGGTACCATTAGTCTTGCACATTGCTGTGCAACAATGTGACAACACTTCAGTATTTTATTTTAACAATGGTTTGAGTGCAGACAGGCGTAAAGGCAAAACAAAAGAGTAGTATTGTATATGTTAAAGAGTTGAAGGGCTGAAATGTATTCCTTTTATTGTTTGGTCTACCATATAGAACATACATTTTCGGTTCATGACTTTTGAAGATCATGTAATACTAACAATAATATCAACAATTTTTTTAGCTTTTTAAAAGAAAATCCAATCTATATGTTGAAGGTACTCTAGAAAAAAAGCTAAAAGAACTGTCTTTAAGTTTCATATTGCATATATTAGTTATGTTTCATGTTTAGAGATGCAATTACTACGTGACCTGACCGATGATACGTCAAGTTCGGAGGTTTTTGGTTCTTTAAGTTATCGACTTTTTTGATTATGTTTCTAGTTATCCACGTTGTGATGATAAAAATCATAGATCATATATCTAAATATTATAGTTAAAGGCTAGTTAGTCAATTATTTAAAATTACTAGGCAAGTTGGCCCGTGCGATACACTTAATTGTATATAAGTTGTTGCTAATAAATTTGGTGGCTCGTTGTGTCATCGGGAATTCCGATTAAGTATATCATGTAACTTGCTTATCGAAGTTTTAAAGAGTTTAAAGTCTTTAAAATTTCATATTCGTCGCTTGAATATATCCACATTTTAACAGATTAAATAATAGCTTAAAATCAAATATTATATCTTTAATACTAACATCTATTGCATAAACTTAACATCTTCAACTTATAAAAGAGTTCAAATATTTGATATTTATATTTTTTTTCATGAAACTCTAACTTTAATTTATTAAATATTAATTTATTATAATTATTTAAATCGTAAAATGTTACATTTGTTACATGAAACTCAATTTTTTTTCATTATTTTATTTATGTATTAGTAAATTTATTACTATATAGTTTTTAGTTTTTAATTATAATCATTAATATTTATATTTGTTATAAGAACTCTTAAAAAATTATAATCATTAATAGTTTGCATTTTAATATTTATATTTGTGATAAGAAACTCTTAAAAAATTATAATCATTAACAGTTTGCATTAATAATGTGAAACTCAACTTTAGATAGATATAGATGTTTCTAATTAAACTAAGATTTAAAGTTCAGGACTAAAGTGCCGTGAATAAATGTTAAGGTGTTTAATCAAAGTTAAGCACAAAAACTTATGAAAAAAATTACATGGTTAAATAAAAATGAAAAAAAAATCCTTTAAAAATTCGAATTGGACCAACATAAAAGTCTTTTGTCATATGACAAAATTGAGCTACATTATTTGCTAATGAAAGTAAAAAGAGGCATGCTAGGGCCACATAAAGTTTACACAAAAAATCTTCACTCGCTGACATGTCAGCAGGTGATTGGTTTTTTGTGGGATGTGGATCCCACAAAAAACCAATCACCTGCGATCTCACAAAAAACCAATCACCTGCTGACATGTCAGCGAGCGAGGATTTTTTTTTGTGTAATGTAGCAAAATTCAAGTAAAAATCAGACATTGGTCAAAGTTGGCTCAGTTTCATGTTCAACCTTATACGGAAAAAAGCATAAAAATAAATGTGTCTAAACTATTTTCTTTCAAAAAATAAAAACCATAGAAAATGTGGGTGATTTATAAACTTTAGAGCTAAGTGTAAAATAACATTTTCTCTAAAAAAGCACCATAGTTGTCAAAAATGGCAGTTTTGCGTAGCAAACTAAAAAAAATACTATTGTGAACATTAATGTTGACACTTTTGTTTCTTTAAGTAGTATGACCATTTTACCCTTCCAAATTACATAAATGGTCCCTGTGGGTTTCCGAAAATTGCATCCACCGTCTATTGGCTAAATTACATAAATGGTCCCTGTCATTAAGAGAAAATTGCGTCCACCCTCCCTATTTTTTTTCGAAATTCTTTCTTTTTTCAATTTTTTTTGAATAATTTTTTTTAGAAAATTTTTTTTCGTGACATGTGAAAATTTTTTTTGATTTTTTTGGTAATATTTTCTAATAAAAAATTTTTTTTGATAAAAAAAATTCACATGTGACAAAAAAAATCCAAAGTGAATAAAAAAAAAACAGGTAAAAACGTATAAATACGAACTAAAATGTAGATTAAAACGTAAAAAAAAACGTATATAAAAACGTAACGTATCCAAAAAAAAAATATTAGAGACTGTGGATGCAATTTTCGCTAAACCACAGGGACCATTTATGTTAGGGCTGAGCATCGGTCTCGGACCGGATCGACCAAGACTGAGACCGAGGATCGGACCGAATGTGGTCGGTCCAGTCCGATCTTGGTCGGTCCGTCGATCGGTCCGGTTTGTTCGGGTAGTTTGCTTATCCCTAATTTATGTAGTTTACCTTAGGGAAGGTGGATGCAATTTTCAAAAATTCAAGGGTAAAATGGTCATCATTTTTTTTTAATTTTAATTTTTATTACTCACATGAAGACAAAAATGTCAACATTAGTGTTAAAAGAGTATTTTTTTTTAGTTCGCTAATTTAAAGTTGATTTTTTGACAACTATAATGCTTTTTTTTTATGAAATTGGCCCTATTTTTATTGACCAACATAATTTAAAATAAAGGCCAAAACTTTAGAAAATAATATATATATTCGTGAAAACAATTTTATTGACTTAACTGTAAAATTTTGAGTTCCTATAATTTTAACATGTTTTGTAAATTTTAACAAATATTTTCTTGACTTTCGGTTTAGAAAAAAAAACCTTTATTATTATTTTGTTGTTGTTATTATTAAATCAAATGTGATACCGAAAACTTAGCATATATACACGTGATTATAAATATTAAATTGAAAGCACAAGTTATTGTGATATGCATATGAATACACGAGATGTACATATAACCAATTAACCACAACTCATGTAAAATAACAATTTAATTATTTACTACTTAAAATTCTTACAAATGCTTATAACATACACATAAGAAAAATCTTTACAAAGAGTTATAATGCAATGACTCATGACAGATATTTATGGTTTTAATCTTTAAAATGTAAGTAAAAATATTAAAAAAATATTACTTTTACAATATACGCGAAGTTAAGACTAGTTATCAATCCAGAAAAGAAAGACATATACAACATTGTAGTAATTAGCATTTAAAGTCATAAAATAGCAAATGCGTTTCATAATTTTGTCATGCATACTAATTAGTTATATATGCTGGAAATATATCGGTTGTCAAAAGATCAATCACGTGGATAGTTTTAACATTTTAAGAGATAACCGATTATAGTACAAAAAACTTCATGTATAATTTGTGTTGCTTAATTTCAAGAAGTGTAATATAAAGACAGTTGGTATTGTACCTTAACTAGTAGCATCAATGATGTATGTTTTCGGAGCTTAAATGTTTATGATGCCATGGGTCCAGCTTCTAATGTTGTTGATATGAAGAAAAAAAAACAACATTATTGAAGATTTGTTATGTTGATAACTTCACATGCAAGTGAGTAATGTTTAGGATTTGTGGTCCAAGAGTAGTACATTTGAAGGATGAAAGAGGAGTTTTGGATAATGTTTATTTGGAAAAATTAGTTTGAGGGTCGTGTTTAAAAATGGCCAAGAACGATGAAATACCAAATATTATTGTAGAAGAATTGGTTGGTGCCTTGGTGGTGTTAGAGTAAATGTAAAAGAGACTATTTAATGTTTTTTACTACTTTAGGAATTGTGGTTGGTATGAGTTAATCTTCTTTGTATCAGATTGTGCTTTTTTTAAATACAAGCTTCTTGATGTAAATAATTATGACAGCCTTTTATAACAAGGGCGTTGTTGAGACATCAAATATAAAGTTTTGACCAAGTTTAATAAGAAAAGAATCAGTTAAGATCAAATGAGAAGAAAAATTAAAATGAAAAGAATAAAAAGTAATCATAACCACACATTTTAGATACATCAAAAANTTCATCGGAGTCCTACCCAAAAAAGAATTCATAATGGAACTGTTCAAGATAAAGTATTTTCTTGTTTTTTGGAACTAAAAGCATTTTCTTATTCACAATGACTAAAATCTGTAATCGGTGACAAGAGTGTGTATATAATACATGCTTAATGGGCCAATAACCCAAATACAAACAATAATAACTGTAAGTAGGCCGTATGACAAACATCCGCTAACAGGCCCCCTCAGTTTGAGCGAGAAAAGAGTGAACAGTCAAGCTGGCGCGAAACTCATCAAATAAAGCAGTCAGTAAGCCTTTGGTGAAGATGTCAGCATACTGATAGCATGACGGAACATGCAAAACGTGAACATGTCCCGTAGATACTAAATCACAAACGAAATGAATGTCAATCTCAATATGTTTCGACCACTGATGCTGCACAGGATTAGAGACAGATATACAATACTCACATTGTCACAATAGACAATCGTAGCAGACGAAAGCAGTGTATGAAGTTCACGTAAAAAATTACGTAACCAACAGGTCTCAATAACGACATTAACAACACCACGGTACTCAGCTTCAGTACTAGATCGAGAAAGCGTAAATTGACGCTAAGAGGACAAGGATAAAAGATTATTATCCAGAAAAATACAATAACCAGAGATAGACCTGCGTGTAGTAGGGCACCCTGCCTAATCAACATCTGAATATGCAAGAAGCGAAGATGTGGTGGAGGAATAAAGCTGTAAACCATAATCCAGAGTACCCCGAATGTAGCGTAAAATCAGCTAGAGAGCAAAAAAATGCAGCTCACGAGGATCATGCATAAAAAGACAAACATGTTGAACAACATATGAAATATCCGGCCTAGTAAACGTGAGATACTGCAAAGCACATGCAAGACTACGATATAATGTAGGATCAGAAACAGGATCACCATCAGCAACAAGCTTGGAATCCGTTTCAACAGGAGTTCGACACAGATTACAAGTAAGCATATGAGCACGCTCTAGCACCTCAGTAACATACTTCTTTTGGAGAGAAACATCCCTGAAGTATTGTGAGTCACAGATACACCCAAAAAATAATTAAGTGATCCCAAATCAGTCATGGAAAACTCTGCATGAAGAGAAGCAATAATGCACTGCAAGAAAACCTGTGAAGATGCCGTCAACACAATGTCATCCACAATCACATATCATAATAAGTAAGTTGTGTCAATCCCCTGTCTATAAATAGACAACGATGAATCACATCGACTATGATGAAAACCAACCCGAGCAGCATAAGCAGCAAATCGCTGAAACCAAGCCCGAGGGGCCAACTTAAGTCCATATAATGATCTCTGCAAAAGATAACCATAATCGGGATGCTGAGGATCCCAAAATCCAGGAGGCTGATGTATATAAACTGTCTCAGATAAATAACCATGTAAAAAATCATTCTTGATATCAACCTGATGAACAGGTCAATGTCGAGAAAGCGCAAGGCTGAGAAGAGTACGTATAGTAGCCGGTTTCACCACCGGACTAAAGGTCTCATCAACATCAATACCGGGAAGCTGAGTGCTACCGTTGGCAACAAGACGAGCCTTATAGCAACTTAGACTACCATCTTCATTATGTTTATGCCTAAAAAAACCACATAGAACGAACAATGTTTGCATTCGATGGACGAGGCACACGAAACCAAGTATTAATTTTAATTAACGCATTATATTCATCGAGTATAGCACTATTCCAATTAGGATCATTAAACGCATAGGTGTACGACTTCGGAAGTGGGGAAATGGTGGACACATCGAGAGTAAAACGTTGAGTGGGTGATTAGTACCGACACAAAAGCGAGTGACCATGGGATGAGTTGACACGGGATTCGGATTAGCAGTGGTAGTGGGTTGCATTGTGGGGTGAAGATTGGACTGGGCCGGTGGAATAGTGGCATTGGTGATGGGCTGGACAAAGGAGCAAGTGATGAGATTGGTGATGGGAGGGATTGTGGGCCGCGGTTTGGCAATGGTGTGTTAGTAGCAGTTTGGGTTGTGTGAAGTGGGCTATTGGGTTGATACCATGTAAACCTGTATTCCTTGAATGACTATAATCGGTTAAAAAGTGTGTATATAAATATACTAGTTATAACGCCCGCGCACGCGCGGGTTTTTTTTTAAAATTTTTTTGAATGATATTTTTATTTATTAAAAAAAAATAATTTAATCTTTGTTTTGTTTGATTTATGATTTTTAATTATAGTTTTTTTATTAATAAAGATAATCATTTAAAAAGTTTAATCCTATTGTTAGTTACATCTTATCTATACTAGTTATAATACCTGTGCACGCACAGGGTTTTTAAAATTTTGTTTTGATTATGTATTATTATCGATTAAGAAATGAATCACTTAACATGTTTCAATTGGTTTTCCTTTGTGGACTAAAAATACAAAATCATATGTATATATGTTATAATCTACCTATCATTTTAGGAGAATGCTTGTAGATTAAAATTATATTTTATTATTCAAGCAAAATCATATGATGATACTTAACTTGCAGGAGATGTTATTGATATGTGCTTTTAGTTTTGCAAACCCATACGATCAATTTACGATGTGTTGTGGTATTTCTTTTACATATATTTTCGTTAAAATATTTAGCATATTTAGATAGCTTTGAAGATTGATTCATTTCCTTGATTATAAATAACCATCATACCATGTTTACTAATATACCTTTTTGTTTGAAAAATTGTATTTTCATAAGTTTGTGCTATTTACTTCTCATGTTTGATCATAAAATTACTAAATTAGCATAGATGCTTAAACTATAGCTTCTTTATTACATAAAGAGAAACAGAAAAATATGTAATGGGTAGAACTCAAATTTAATCTTACGTTTATGTATAATGTATAAAAATAATTTATCTCTGAGACCGAACTATATAAGGAAATTATAATTACTTGTATAAGTAAATTATAAATGCATAAAAAAATGACAAAGAGTACATTCGCAAGTCTTTTAGGATTGTTCGAATCCTTACTGACCTTTCACTTTAGTGCATCTTTCTTTACAATTGGCCTAATTATCAAGGTAAAAGACACCCATATTTTAGACCATTGATTGATACCAATAGTGTTATCAATGACATTAAACACCTGTCAAGTTTCATTAACTCATTCAAAGACACCTGCTAAGAATTCCTACCATAAAATTCCCCATATAGGCACTAAAATACATCTTTGGTACATTAAAATACATTCATGTATTATCTAAATCAGCAACTCAACTTAATTATACATTCGCATATTTACCAAATTTTGTAATTTTAATGGATAAAAGTCTAAAAACTAATACTAATACTAATATTAAACAAAGTTAATATTATAAAGTATAAGGGGTATAAAGTGTAAGGGGTTATTTGTGTTTTTTCTAAAGTTATTAAAAAACATGGAAACTTGTAATTTTATATTTAGCTCTACATAATTTATTTAAAATTCAACCACTAAAGTTTTATTAATTACTTCCTCTTTTTTTAAGTTTTTGTTTTCATAAATTTGACACTTATATTTTTATGCATTTTTTTCCTTAACCAAATTTCTCCACCCAATTTATTAAGTTTGACCAAAATCAATTCAATTATGACTTTCTATTGACCAATCATATTGTTTGATTTCGCCTACGTGGCAAAATCGAGCTCTTCTATTGGTCTAATTTTTTTTCAATAAGAAGGGTTTTGCAAAATCACTCCGAAATGATGTAATTCTTTTATTATATAAAAGATTTTTTGTATTTATCTTTTACTTGTGTAGTATATCAACAAAACAAATTTTTAAAATTTTAAATTAAAAAATAATAATTAAAATATTACCTAATAAGGAAATATTCTTTTTTCGAAATACGAAAGTACCCACTAGGGGTTTTGTTTTATTATATAATATAAAAGATAATACATGCTTAATGGGCCAATTACCCAAATTCAAACAATACTAACTATAAGTGGGCCGTATAACAAACATCCGCTAACAAAATCAGCATAAATTTATTATAAATGTATATTTCTTTAGTGAAATATCTCTCAAAACAATAAACAACAACAATAATATATAATCCCGTTGAAGCAGGGGTATCGAAAAGATAGAATGTAGACAGATGATACCCTATCTCACCTCGGGAAAAAATATGATGGTTGAGATACTACTTTAAAGAAGAGGAGTGATATGATCACAAAAAAATTTCTACAAAGAAGTCCCACAAACTGATGTGGCGGAATGTGATTGGTGAGTTTTTCTCCTCTCTCTCTGATTGAACTAATCACATTCCGCCACATCAGTTTGTGACACTTCTTTGTAATTTTTTTTTTTTTTTTTTTTTTTTACCATATCAGTACTCCTCTTTAAAGAAAACACCCGACAATTGCATGTGTGAGAGGGTGAATGTGATCAAATATATGTGAACATGAGAATATGAAAATAGTCAAAATACACATATAGAGAAACTACGTTAACATAGGACGCATGGCAGCAAAATTTAATAAAAAAAGAATAGCTTAACATGTGACCATTTTCATACAAATTACAATAATAAAGCAGTAACATACAAAAGCTTAATACATATCTCTCTTTACGGATTTCAACACATGAAACATAAAAAAAATGTTACTGAGGTTAAGCTTATAACCATCTGTTTAGTTAAATCCAAGATTTATATCAGCTTATTCGGCGACACAAAGTGATTCCATCACCCACAGGAAGCTGACAAATCTCGACCCTTGAGTCAGCAGCTAATGCTTTGTTAAGCTCCAACACGAAATCTCTGTAATATCTAACATACTTTCTAAGAGGAGCATCTGGCGGTGCCACCAAAGAGCCGTTCCAAAGAGTGTTATCGTAGCCAATAACTCCACCGATTTTGACAAGATCAATTAGTCTCTTATGGTAGTTAAGATAGTTGTCTTTGTCAGCATCCACAAATATAAAATCAAATGATCCATGGAAAGTTACATCATCAACCATTTGATCAAGAAGAGGAAGAGCAGGGCCTTCTCTAAAATCAATCTTGTGAGCAACACCAGCTTTCTCNCATCTGGCGGTGCCACCAAAGAGCCGTTCCAAAGAGTGTTATCGTAGCCAATAACTCCACCGATTTTGACAAGATCAATTAGTCTCTTATGGTAGTTAAGATAGTTGTCTTTGTCAGCATCCACAAATATAAAATCAAATGATCCATGGAAAGTTACATCATCAACCATTTGATCAAGAAGAGGAAGAGCAGGGCCTTCTCTAAAATCAATCTTGTGAGCAACACCAGCTTTCTCAATAATTGGAAGACCAATTTCGTAATTTTCACGGTTTATGTCCAAAGCCAATATCTTTCCATCCTCTGGGAGAGCGAGAGCCGTGGAAAGTAGTGAATAACCGGTGTAAACACCAATCTCCATCGTGTTCTTTGCATTTATCAACTTAAGAAGTAAGTTCAAAAACTGTCCTTCATCAGCTGAAGTCGTCATAAGATTCCTATATTTGATAAGCCAAGTAAAACAATTAGGAAATTGAAGTGCACCTACAGTTATTTGAAGGTAAAGATAAACAGACCAATAAATTTGTAAGCTGAAGTAACTTTAGCATAAGAATTTACCAAGGGTGTTTAGCAGTGACTTCACGTAGCTCTTTCATGGATTCCGGCTCTCTGGGGTAAACACTTGTTTCAAGAATATATTGATAAAGCGCGTCACTTTGAAGGAGACTTTTGTGGCCAACTTCTTGGTGTTTTGCTGGTTGAGCATCTCCAGTGGCTGCCATTGCGATGATTGTAGTTAATTACGAGTGTAAGATAAGGATGACTTGTGATGTGCTATTTAGAAGTAGTGAATCTGAAGTGGAATGAAGGGTGCATGAGACTTTATAGGAAAGATTAAAGACATGAGAGCAGGAAGGTGTTGGGTTGGTGTGGGGGTTGGTTAAAGTTGAATCTTTTGACTTGGCAAACCAGAGTTGACAACATCAGTAGGGAGTTGGTAAGCTTCTCTATCTTAACTTTTTATATTATTTGATCGACATTAGTTTACTCCTTTATACTGTTTTAACAATGACGAAATCATATATTATTTGGTAACAGGCCGGATTGATGGAAATATGTAGTATAATACAAGTTTGTTGAAACGTGCAGCCCATACTATGTCAAACTGAAGATAACCGAAAAGTTCAAGTTCCATCTTAAATGGTAATGCATGCTTTTGGCACAAAATGCAATATGCATATACTACTACAAGAATGTGACACATGATAATTGAATTCGTATAGAAGATTTCCATTTGACGAAAACTATACTATCTATTTGGCCAAACATCAACACACACGCTACGAACTAATGTATTTATTTATGGGATTATATTGGCACAAAATGCATGTATTATAGCAAAAATGCAACATATAAAAACCAAAAATACTAGTATTATATANTCTACAATTTTGTGCAATAAATGTGAGTCTCTAATTCTTTTATGTAGGTACCTGATTCATTGTTTATGTATTTTTTGCGAAGGATTATAGTCAATTGGCTACAAAAATTGTGGCCAAGTGTGTTTGTTTCATTAACATGTTTTGGGTCTGAATCTGACTACCACATCTTACTGTTAAGAGGTGGTTATAAAGTCTGAATGAAATAATGTTGCTTGTTTTTTTTTATAATTGTATGAATGATTTCAATTGTCTTTTTTTAAGTATGTATTAAACCATAGCAATGCAATGAATAAGCATCTTGTATAAACATGAAACAAAACATATTTATAAATTTAATACAAAATAAGGATAATAACAAAAAAAATGCATCAAACTTGCCTTTTTTTTGTTATTGTATATTGCCGCCTTTTATTTTTATTTTATTTTATTTTTTATTTTTTTTTAATTAATTTATTTTTTTCATTGTATCACAAACCTTTTGAATTTTTGTTATTGTATGTAAGAGTGCTCATCGGGCGAAAACCGAATCGGACCGGACAGAGAAAAACCGAACCAGACCGAGACCGAATCCGACAAAAAACCTAGACCGAGACCGGACCGAATGTGGTCGGTCCGGTCGGTCTCGGTCCAAATAGGCTAAATGTCCGGTTTTTAAGCCAGACCGAACCGGACTGGACAGAGACCGAAATTATGAAAAACCCTAGACCGAGACCGGACCGAATGTGGTCGGTCCGGTCTCGGTCCGGTCCATCCGGTCCGTTTGCTCACCCCTAATTGTATGTATCCAGTCAAGCTAAACTTGGCATCACTAGTCCTTTATTAAATAATTAAATTTTGGATTTCTACGTTTTTATACGTTTTCCTCCGTTTTGTTGCGTTTTCAGTAGTTTTTATACGTTTTCGTCCATTTTTATACGTTTACATCCGTTTTATACGTTTTCATCCGTTTTTGGACGTTTTTATACGTTTTCGTCCCTTTTTATACATTTTCGTCCATTTTTATACGTTTTCATCAGTTTTTAAACGTTTTTGTCCACTTTTATATGTTTTCATCCGTTTTTATACATTTCGTCCGTTTTGTACGTTATTATTCGTTTTCGACCGTTTTCTTTCGTTTTTATACGTTTTCGTCCGTTTTTATATGTTTTCATTAGTTTTATACGTTTTCGTTCATTTTTATACGTTTTCATCCGTTTTATATATTTTCATCCGTTTTCGTTTGTTTTCTTATGTTTTCGTCCATTTTTATAAGTTTTTGTCCGTTTTTATACGTTTTCATCCGTTTTCGTCTTGTTTTACACATTTTCGTCCCTTTTTACATGTTTTTTTTTTGTTTTCATACGTTTTCGTTCATTTTTATATGTTTTCAACCGTTTTTATACGTTTTCGTCCATTTTCATACATTTTTGTCCGTTTTTACACATTTTCGTTTGTTTTTATACCGTTCTTATGTTGTAATCTGTTTTTATACGTTTTTGTTTGTTTTTATACGTTTGAAAATGAAAAAAACTTACAAAAATAGAAAAAAAACGTGTACAAACATATTAAACCGGATGAGAACATATAAAAACGGGCGAAAACGTATAAAATGTGCAAAAATGAACGAAAACCTGTAAAAGGGGACAAAACGTATAAAAAGGGATGAAAACGTATAAAAGCGAACGAAAATGTATAAACACGGACAAAAACGGGAAAAAATGTGTAAAAACAGAAGAAAAAGAACGAAAGTGTATAAAAACGGATTAAAACATAAGAAAAGTTTAAAAATGAACGAAAACGTATAAAAAGGACGAAAACATATAAAAACGGATGAAAATGGACGAAAACGTATAAAAACGGATGAAAACGAATGATAATGTATAAAAACGTACAAAAATGGATGAAAATATATCTGTCTTCTTTTGTTCTAATAACCTAATAAACGAAACAAATTTACCCTTTTACTAATCTTTTCAACAATAAGAAACTATAGAAACACAAGAAAATTCATTTCGACATAAGAAACACAAGAAAATTTAGGGTGTTAAGAGGCAATTCACCACATCTTATTTGGTAAGAGGGATAACCTCTTACCGTATCTAACTGGGGTGAAAAAAAACAAACAACCTTTATTTCCATTTGCCAATGTGTTTCTTCATCTATTAAATCACCATAAAATAGTTTAGAGCATTAGGTGTGGTTGAAGAGAATTTCCTCTTCATTTGGGCCCCACGTGTGCCACATCACCTAACACCTCTTCACAAGTAACCCCCTTCACTCAACAACTAACCTCAACTTCTTCATTAGGGCCCCACCACTTACACCTTATTTTTTTATTCATTTTCAATTAAATTAAATTTATTTCATTCAAAACAAATAATAACTAAAAATAAAAATGTTACAGTAGTTACTTAAAAAAAATTGTACAAGAAAACCACAAGGACCCAAACTGTAAACATAGAAAATCAAAACACATGTAAATAAGAAAACCATAACACACAGGGACCCAAACTGTAAAACACCAAAGTTGTTTCTCTTTCTTCTTCTACAACTCGCTGCAACTGGTAAAACACACAAGGAACCAAAACACATTTTATAAAATACATAGACACACACACAATTCATAAACATTTACCAAATATATTAAAAAAATCAAAAAGCTGCAAATAGTACATGTTCTTCCCTCGCCGTGCCCACGAAGAACTTGCCAACGGAGAAGAACGGCGAAGGGGGTCTCGTGTGGCGGCGAGGAAACGGCGAGCCGAAGGCTGTCCACGTGGGAACGGCGAGCCTCGCCGTTGAACCACACCTAATGCTCTTATATGAAGCATGATCTACAGGGTATTATCAAAAAGAAGAAATATCACGAAGCTACGTGTTTGGTTTTTTCATGTTGCTGTAGGAGGCAGCTTCAACTGTGTTTGTTTCATCTTCCATTCAATACATTCCTCTAAGTTACCCGAAGGGTAAACCAGCTGCCATTGTATCACTTTTCTCTGCCATTCACTAACCATCGGACCTCCTTTCTTAAGCTCAAAAAGCTTTATTATATCCCTCGAATTTATCAAAGGTTTAACCTCCCATACTTTATCTAGACCTAGTTTCAAAATCTCTTCCTCAACCTTTTGAAACACTCCTATTTTGCTCTCTACCGTAGCGTCTTTGATTAATAAAATCGACAACATCAATGCAGGCCGCCAAAAATATTTGATTTCATTGAGAAGCAAGCCCAACAAGAATCTTAATTTCAATGAATCAGGAACATCAATCATATCTAATTTCCAATCAACCTCAACAGGTTTCAAATATTCACTTGAAACTATGAAAGGAATCATAGACGAAAATCTATCAACTGCGTGGTGCAATCTCACGACATTCACACCATCTCTGTGTCCGAGCTTAAGTGAATGTCTAAAAATGTGTTCCACAACTGATATCGTTTGCTTGTTATAATCTCCGTGCATGGTCTTTCTAAGTGGGAGGAACAATGCTGCATACAAGTACAATATCCTTTGTTCATCACGGAATGTAAAACCTCCGTTTGCGTTCATAAGTATCCACGCTGCATCCATATAACCGATACATGGCTCTAATAAAGGAGGTTCAAAATTTTGGGGCAATCTGAATACATCCCAGAATAATCCAAACTCGCATATGCATTCAATTGCTTTAACTGGCCGGTTGCCACTTACCATAAGTTCTATTTCACGACCAATACGTTCTCTGCTGATTTTATTACAAAAGGAGGATTTCACATCATAGTCAGCAGCTGCAACTTTTAGCTCTTTCACCATTTCAAAGTCAAACCTAACACTGAAACGTACAGCTCTAAGAACTATTAGAGGTTCGGCCAAAAACATTTCTTTCGGAGGTAAAGGAGTCACAATCTTTCCATTTCTCAGATCATCAAGTCCTCGTCCGGTGAAATCTTCAACCAAACATGTCTGAATGTTATAAAACAAGCTATTAATGGTCAAATCCCTTCTATATGCATCCTGCTCTGCCGACCCAAACTCAACGAGTGAAATTTTGCTCTTTTGAGTGTACTCTTTGGATGTCAAGTTCACAAAATCTATCGAAACATCCAAAATATCCATGTTTGCTGTTTCCAAGAACTTTGATTTCTCAGGCTTGCTTTTGTTAACACCAAACCCATGTGTTTTTTCTCCGGTAGATACCGAGTAAGCACTCACTTTTTGACAAAACTCCGGACCCATCATATTATCAAGAGCAATATCGATATCGTTGCATTCTTTGGCTATGTTTGGCAACAACTAGCAGTAAGCAGTAAATAGTAGCAGTAGCAGTTAGCAGTAAGCAGTAGTTGTTTGTTTTTAAAACGTGTTTGGTAACGTAGCTGTAACTAAATTATAAAGTGTAAAAACAAACAAATTCTTACCGCTTGTCGCTTACCGCTTCTTCAAGAAGCATTTAAGATTGGAGCAGTTGGCCATGTTTTAAACGCTTGTTGAGGTGTTGCCAAACAAGCAAATGCTTACCGCTTGTCGCTTATCGCTCCTAAACGCTTGTTGCCAAACACAGCCTTGCCTAGTAGCTTGTCTCGGACCCACCCACCAGCAACCCGAAGTTGTGTTTCAAGATTGAAGTGATCAACAACTTGAAGCAACCGATTAAATATTTGTCTCTCTTTATCGGTTAAATTGATGTTTTCCCTCGCCACAACATGTGAGGTCTCTTTAGTCTTTGACATTGAACAGAAACACCCGTACAACACTTGGTTTCTTAGCAATATGAATCTTGGGATTCAGAAGAAAGAATAAAAAGCCTCCCTGTAAGAAAATGGTTGTTTTTAGAGAAGTTCCACAAACCCAAGTTTTAAGACGTAACAAAGTGTCAAGATTTGTCCAAAACCAAAAATCTTATTAACATACACCTCATATTATTTATCATAGAAGACAGTTAAATTCGACTAAAATAACTTTTAGGTCTCCTAACAAAAGTACCAAATATTGGCTAATTATTTATATTTTAAGGTTCAATGCAAAATTAGAATAAATAAAATCTAATGAAGTGCTCTCAAACTTACGTAACTCTCTCCACTCAATTCTCTAATCAACCTTGAATGCCTTCCACCGTGAAAGATATGGCTAATAAAAGAAAATCAGTATCCAGAATCAAAATTTGAATGTTGTTTAATCGTTTTAATTTATATATAGTGAAAGAGATCATTCTTTTACTTCTCACAAAAAAACTCACATTATATATCGAGTTTAGTTTACATAGAGATAAATATAAGACTGATAGCAATGAATGGTTTAGTTTACACATACTGAGTTTCTTACTAATGGTTTAGAGCAATCAAAATCCATATGATAAAGATTAGTACAATGGACATGCACTTCAATTTATCATAGACAAAACCAAAAAAATTAACGAAAGCACATAAATGAACGAGTTAAACAATTAAGGATTTAATTTTTAGCAAGGAAATATATTAGGATGCATCTAAAAGATTAGGGATGCATCTAATTCAAGTCGACGCATCTCTAATTTGTATTTATAGTTATTTCTCATCCTTCTCATTTTAAGTTTTCTTCTCATTTGATCCTAAGTCTATAAAAGACTACCAAAAGAGATGCATAAGGAACCAAATACAACTTCTCTCAAAAAGTTACGAGCACATATACATAGGAATATATCATGAATCAAATAACACGTATAAGAGCACACATATTCGTACCTGAACAATTTGCTGCAACCTGCGAAACTCTTATAATCTTGGTTGCATGTTAAGACTAAAACCTACTGACTTCTATTTCTTTCTTTCTAGCTATTAGCTTGCAGGCCAAGATACTCTACGCATCCTACGTATTTACGTATATTTATAGTAAATAAACACCAACCAAATCTATAATTAAAGTATTCGATATCAATTAGGAATTGATACTTAATATATGACTTATCCTTGTAAAAACGTGACTCATAATCTGGTTAATGTAACGACGTATATATTTTGTGTCTAATTATTTATTTATTTTTCGATCATTAATTATTGATCAATATTTAAATGTTAAAAAAACAAACGCTTTACACAAGGAAAAAAAATACAAATAGAAATTTATAACTATTTTTTCATGAGTTGAGATCAATCTATAACCAAAATTATTTAAAGATCCAATAAACCAATCTTAGCCACTCATTTTTTTTTATCAAAAAAAATTAAAAATAAATAAAAAATAAAAATTCCCCCTCTTTTTTAAAAATAAAATATTTTGCAAACGGTAATTCGTCAAGTAAAAAAAATACACTATCGCGATGAATATTTTTTTTATCTTTCAGTAGACGGTCACTTCGATATACTTCCGATAATTTTTCTTTCATTTATTTTCAGTTACGTCTGGAAAAATCACATGTGATTTCATAAATCACATGTGATTTGTGATACAAATCACATGTGATTTTTCCAGATCAAAAACATTTTTGTTGAAAGTATATCGAAGTGCCTGTCTATAGAAAGATGATTTAATTCTCGTCACGTTGGTATGATTCGTTTTGCGTAACGATTAACAGTTTGCGAGATATTTAATTTTTAGAAAAAAATGGTGAAAGTTTGTGTGTGTGTGTGTGTGTCGTGTCTTGATTAAAAAGTGAATGGGCATGATTGTGTGGAAAACGTAGGGGGGGGGGAGGGGTGAATACGTTTCCGATTAAAAACTTAAATCTTTTGTATCAAACAATCGATCAAGTGTGTCATAATATGAAAAATGACAATGATAGATCTATGGCTATAACAATAAAATATAACAACGACACAATCATAATCACATCACAAAACCATAATACAAACATAAACAACATCCAAGTATAAATAAAAGTGATAAATGCAAATGTAAAGGTAAGGCAATAAGTAAAAGGAAATGCAAACCGGACACCGATGATTTATAGTGGTTCGGTCACGAAGCTCCTCTTCGCCCTACTCCAATCCCCGAGTACCCAAATCGAGAGTTACTTCACTAGATCAACAAGCTCCCTTCTAGGCGGAGAAAAACCTTACATACGTCGCTTACAATGTTTACCGATACTAAGCTAGGTATCGAGTTCTTCTTCGGGTACAACCAAACCCGTTATGTTTATGGTCCAGCATAACAAACCGTCTAACCGCTTACAAGTTTACCGATACTAAGCTACTTATCGAGTTCTTCGGGTACAACCAAACCCGTTATGTTTTGTGGCCCAACATAACAAACCTTGTGTTTTAAGGCCTAAACGCATAAACTTCTTAACCTCTAGTTTGTTGTATAATAGTGATATAAGGTGGTGTATGATAATGATCCAAGACATGAGTGTCTAGTGGATGTAAGTCCCTAATTTAAATGAACTTCTTATCATAAGAAGCCTTCAATGAAGATCACAAATGCTCCAATTTTGTTGTGATTGATCTTCCTATGTTGGTGTGCTTGTGGTGGATGAGGATGGCATGCAAGATCTCTAGGCTTGCAAGGATGGAAGATCAAGTGGAGACATGCTTACAACAAATGAAAGTTAGAAGCATCATGATCAAGATTTGGTGAGGATTAAAAGACTTGAGAATGCATGTTATTACATTGCAAAAGCTTGGTTATGATGGTGACTAAAGTGTGTGAAAATATGTGGGAGAAAAGCTAGAAAACCATCACCCAAAAATGTGAGAAATAAGTTGTATTTATATTGAAAACTTGTTGTCCAAAACTAGCACTCCGGCGGATCCACGGATCCGTAAAATATGGATCCGTCCATATGAAATACGGATCCGGGGGGCGTCATAAGACAACACTTTTTTTTTGTCTATTGTGTTTTTCAATTCCTTGTCCTTAATTAATTAAAAATGTAATCCTTCTAGAATTACTTGGGGACTAAGGGTTTAATAAAATTAGTTTTTCTTTTAATTAATTACCTTAAATAAAATGTCTAGTTATTTTATTTAAGTGTAATTTGTGTAAAATATTTAATTTAAATGTGTTTAAAAATGTTTTAAGTATTTTAAACATTCTCAATGGTTTGTTAAATGGTTTGATCATAATGCAACTTAACAAACATATTCGAACCTGTTGTTGAAGCATGTCGAGAGGTATTGATGAATGCATGCATTGATGATTTGTGTAAACGAGTAACTTGCACATTTTACGTTATGTATTACAAGTTACATGTTTGTCATCATTAAAACATAAGAGACCGTTTAGATTAAATATCGTAATATTTGCACAAACAGATTGGTTCATTAGATCTTTAGAAAATATTGGATCTACATTGAACTTTTCTCATTTTTTCATTGTATAAATATTTTAATATTAGGGTTCCCTTAATTTTATATTCAAAATGTGTTTATAAGATGGCTTCGTGTACAAATAATAAGATCACTAGACAATAGGAACTCATGGATGGAAATTTGTAGGAAAAACGTGAGGGTTCGATCCTCTCTCCTTGCAAAAAGGCTGGAGATCCTCCAGAAGTAGCCTCTACCTTCAGGCAGGGGTAAGGCTGTCTACATCTCACCTCCTCTATACCCCGTGGAATAAGGACACAATAATAGTAATGATATTTGATACCCAATATGACCTTAAGAGAATATATGTGGTATAAGTTGGATTCTTGGCATATTGTTGGTTCCCAATGGCCGTGTATGCATTTCTTCGGAAAACAAACGCTAAAGGCTCTAGTAACCAATCATTCCACTATTGAGGTCAAATAACTGCCAACTCCCCCTACTGAGAATGGAGCTAGGAGGAAAATATGTCAGGGTTTTGGTTCTAATTCATCCATAGACGTTTAAAGTAATATATATGAAAATTTGCTGGAGAAGTGTATTATAGTTGTGGTAGTCATATCTTATACAATGAGTCACTTCCCTAGTATATGGATAATAAAACTCACAGGAAGAGCGTTATTCTCTCTTTTAGTTTATCATAGAATTTAAAGAAATCCCCCAATCGGATGAGTCAAGATATGCATGTGAGTACATATGTGGTAATGCTATCTGGCTCGAGATTTTTGAAAAATGCCTATGCATATAAGTTGGGCCAGTAACACTATTTAAAGATAAAATAACTCAAGTAAAGTTTACTCGCAGATATGAAAAGTGTTGTGTAAAGCTCTAACATCAACTAGCTTCAGAGACGCTAAATACTATCTGATACACTTTATCTCATTGATGCGGTGTCAGTGATTAGAGTACCCGAGCCAAAGACAATATTTGATTCGGCGAGATTCAAAAAAGTTGTCTCACTGAATCAATATTCTCACACTCTCTCCCTGTTCTACATAAAAGATAGTTCCTAATACCTTGAACTTTGGGCGGGAATTATTGAAAGCGAAAGAACATCTACAACAATAGTATAAAACAAGTACAATACTAGTTGAAAGGGATGAATAGTTAATTTAACTATTTAATAAATGACATTGTAAGTGATGTCACATATAAAAACATTAAATAGAAGATATATTTTTTTTCTATGTGTTTGACACTTAAACCATTATAACCAGAGATGCACATACCTAAGATGAAGGGTATGCACATGCATACCCTATTACTAAGGTCCGCTTCTCCCACTGACTGCAACATATGACTTCACTTTGTATGCTTATATAAGAGAAACATCTGAAGAGAGAAAAACATAGATAAAGTAATACAATGAAGAACATAATTAGCTAGCAAGCAAGATTGTGTTGTTAACTCAAAAACTTCAACTTTGGTTTTAGTTTAAGTCTTAGAGAGTTTACTCATTTGTTGTTCAATTGGGATATCTATCCTAATTCTTTAATTTGGTTTGTTTCTAATAAGAATTATAAATTGAAAATTATTAATGTTAACATGTTCAGACTGTTCTATTATATTGTTAAGTTATTGATATGAACAATCTAGAAATCAATTAAGAAATGAAGATTGACCCGTAATTCAGTTAGGATTTCAGGAAAGAAGAATTGAAACCGAAAGAAAAATTACACGAAGGGATTTGTTATGGATTAATGAATTGAATGTTTGTTACAGAATGATTACAAGAAAGAAGATGAAGTTTACAATGAAAATCATGAATGAGAAATGAATACAGTGATGGGTTTTTAGGGTTTTTAAACAAAAGGATAGTATTCGTTGGAAACTACTGAATGCAAGATAAATAAGTATGAAGTTGCAAATTAACACGCTCGAAAAATAAATTTGATGATAATTGTTCGCAAAATACTTCGGAACATATTGGTGACCCGATATTTGTGCAGAGCCTCGTATCTTTCCATGTTAATGGGAGACCTAGGCAAGTAGTTATCAAGAAAAGAGATAGGCAAATTAAGAATAACAAGAGGAATGGTAAGGTGTCTTCTAATCTTTATGGATAGTCATTTTCTTAATGCATATTATTATAGACCATATATATATAGGCATATAGTTACATATATTTCAGATCAAGAGTCTATGAATTATAATTGTTTTATTCACCTAAGAAATTTCGTGTTGCATGGGATACATTATACACGCAACATAATATTTCATGTATCACATTCTTTGTTTAATTGGTAGCAGAGGTGTTATTTCGTATTCATGCCCTCTTTGTCCTGGCTGAATATTGAACCAGAAGATGGAACGACATTCAAAATTATAGCGTAGAACAAGAAATTGATATTGGAATTTTCGAGAATTACATGATAAAAATGAATAAATGATCGACTGTCTACAAATTTAACACACAGAACATATCTTTTTTGCGATGTTGGTGGGTCCAACATTTTAATTAGCTTATACGACGGCACAAAGTGATTCCATCACCCACCGGAAGCTGGCAAATCTCGACCCTTGAATCAATAGCCAATGCTTTGTTAAGCTCTAACACGAAATCTCTGTAATACCTAACATACTTCCTAAGTGGTGCATCCGGTGGCGCGACCAATGATCCATTCCAAAGAGTGTTATCATAGCCAATCACCCCCCCTACTTTGACAAGATCAATTAGTCTCTTATGGTAGTTAAGATAGTTGTCTTTGTCAGCATCCACAAATATAAAATCAAATGATCCATGAAAAGTTGCGTCTTCCACCATTTGGTCAAGGAGAGGAAGAGCAGGACCTTCTCTAAAGTCAATCTTGTGAGCAACACCGGCTTTCTCAATAATCGGAAGACCAATTTCGTAATTTTCACGGTTTATGTCCAAAGCCAATATCTTTCCATCCTCTGGGAGAGCGAGGGCAGTGGAAAGTAGTGAATAACCGGTGTAAACACCAATCTCCATCGTGTTCTTTGCATTTATCAACTTAAGAAGTAAGTTTAGGAATTGTCCTTCATCAGCGGAAGTTGTCATAAGATTCCTACAATTAAAAAAGAATAAAGCATTCAGGAAAATGAAATGCACCCACAATTATTTAAAGGTAAAGATATGATGAACAACCCGATAAATTCCTAAGGTGAAGTAACTTTAAGAACTTACCAAGGGTGTTTAGCAGTGACTTCACGTAGCTCTTTCATGGATTCTGGCTCTCTAGGGTAAACACTTGTTTCAAGAATGTATTGGTAAAGAGCGTCACTTTGAAGGAGACTTTTGTGGCCAACTTCTTGGTGCTTTGCTGGTTGAGCTTCTCCAGTGGCCGCCATTGCGATGTTATGTAGTAAATTACGAGGGTACAATAAGGATGATTTGTGATGTGCTATTTAGAACTAGTGAACCTGAGGTGGAATGAAGGGTGCTTGAGACTTTATAGGAAAAATTAAAGACATGAGAGTTGGTCAAGAAAGATTAAGGAAGGTGTTGGGTTGGTGCATGTATGCTGGGTTGGTTGAAAGTTGATTTTGTTGACTTGGCAAACCAGAGTTGACAACATCAGTAGGGAGTTGGTAAGCTTTTCTATCTTAACTTTTATATTTTTCTAATGACATTAGCGTACTCCTTTCTACTGTTTTAACAATTTGTTGAAACGTGCAGACCATACCATGTCATCAATTCATCTTATTTATATAACTATATGAATAAAAACTGAAAGCAAACAAAAAAGCAAGTGTGTGACCATGAGAACTAAGAAGTGGTGGCATATATTAGTCTACATATAAATACACATAACTCAAACACAATGTACTATAACAAAAACGTGACACATGAATATCAAATTCACATAGTAAAAACTACCACTTGAAGAAAACAAATGGTCCGGGAGTGATACTATCTAGTAGTCCAAACATCAACAAAACAATGTCACATTAAAAACCGAATCTACAATTGAGTTATATGTTCATATGCTTTATTTCCATTTAGCAATGGGTTGTGTATCTCCTAAATCATCACTAAACAGTTCATATTAGGCGTGATTTACAACGTAACTACAAAATAACGAGATATCACCAATCTACATAGTAAATCATTTATGTATTTGGAAGCAGCTTTAACTGTGTTTGTTTCATCATCCATTCAATACATTCCTCTACGTTACCAGAAGGGTAAGCCAGCTGCCATTGTGTTACTTTTCTCTGCCATTCACCAACCATCGGACCTCCATTTTTAAGTTCCAAAAGCTTCATAATATCCCTCGTATTGATCAAAGGTTTAACTTCCCACACTTTATCTAAACCTAGTTTCAATATCTCTTCCTCTACCTTTTTAAACACTCCTATTTTGCTCTCAACCGTAGAGTCTTTCATCAACATAATCGACAACAGCAATGCAGGCCGCTAAAAATCTTTGATTTCATTGAGAAGCAAGCCCAACAAGAATCTTAATTTCAATGAATTAGGAACATCAACCATATCTAATTCCCAATCAACCTCAACAGGTTTCAAATATTCACTTGAAACTATGAAAGGAATCATAGACGAAAATCTATCAACTGCATTGTGCAATTTCACGACATCTTCACCATCACTGCGTCCGAGCTTAAGTGAATGTTTAAAAATGTGTGTCACAGCTGATATCGTTTGCTTTTTATAATCTCCGCGCATGGTCTTTCTAAGTGGGAGGAACAATGCTGCATACAAGTACAATCTCCTTTGTTCATCACTGAATGTAAAACCTCCGTTTGCGTTCATAAGTATCCACGCTGCATCCATATAACCGACACATGTCTCTAATAAAGGAGGTTCTAAATTTTGGGGCAATCTGAATACATCCCAGAATAATCCAATCTCGCATATACATTCAATTGCTTTAACTGGTCGGTTGCCACTTACCATAAGTTCTATTTCACGACCAATACGTTCTCTGCTGATTTTATCACTGCAAAAGGCGGATTTAACATCATTGTCAGCAGCTGCAACTTTTAGCTCTTTCACCATTTCAAACTCAAACTTAACACTGAAACGTACAGCTCTAAGAACTCTCAAAGGGTCTTCTAAAAACATTTCTTTTGGAGGTAAAGGAGTCACAATCTTTCCATTTTTCAGATCATCAAGTCCTCGTCCTGTGAAATCTTCAATCAAACATGTCTGAATGTTATAAAACAAGCTATTAATGGTCAAATCCCTTCTATATGCATCCTGTTCTGCTGACCCAAACTCCATGGGTTTAGATGTCAAGTTCACAAAATCAATCGAAACATCAAAAATATGCATGTTTGCTGTTTCCAAGAACTTTGATTTCTCAGGCTTGCTTTTTCTAACACCAAACCCTTGTGTTTTTTCTCCTGTAGATGCCAAGTAAGCATTCACTTTTTCACAAAACTCTGAACCCATCATGTTATCAAGAGCAATATCGATATCATTGCATTCTTTGCCTAGTAGCTTATCTCGGACCCACCCACCAGCAACCCGAAGTTGTGTTTCAAGTTTGAAGTGATCAACAACTTGAAGCAACCGACTAAATATGTCTCTCTTCATCGGTTAAATTGATGTTTTCCCTCACCACAACATGCGAGGTCTCGTTAGTCTTTAACATTTAAGAGAAACACCCGTGCAACACTTGGTTTATTGGAAATATGAATCTTGGGATTTAAACGTGAGAAACAAGGTCTCCCTGTAATAAAATGGTTGTTGTTAGAGAAGTTCCACAAAACCACTCTCAAAAATTTTAGTCATGCACATAAATGTAGCAACCAAGTTTTTAAACGAAACGGAATTTGAAGATCTGTCCAAAACAAACAATCTTAATAAGATACACCATATATATTACTTATCATTGAAGACAGATAAATTCGACTAAAAATCACTTGTAGGTCTCCAAACGAAAGTATACCAAATATCAGCTAACTATTTTGATTTCTAAGGTTCAATTTGAAATTAAATAAAATCTACGAGTAATAAAGTGTTCTCAAAATTAGCAGGGCCAGCTTTGAGGGTGTGCAAGGTGAGCGACCGCACAGGGCCCCAAAATTTTTAAGGCCTCAAAATTTGTCCCGTTAATAGTTATATGCATGTGTACGCATATTTTTCACAAAGAAAAAACTATTTAGATGAGAAAGTATCTTAAATAAGTAATATGTTAGAAAGTTTAGCTAACTAATTGCATTATATCTTATAAATGGTGACACTTTATATATAGCATTCCTTATCGAAGGGCTTCATAATTTAATTTCGTACAGAGCCCTCAAAAATTTCATAAATTCATGGGACGGCCCTGAAAATTAGATAACTCTCTCCACACAATTCTCCAATCAACCCTGAATGCCTTCCACGGTGAAAGATAATGGGCTAATTTGCGAAGATGATAAGTACGTACAAATAAAGAGAAAACAGTATCATGAATCAAAATTTGAATGCCGTTTTGTATATAGTGAAACTGTGAAAGAGATCATTCTTTTACTTCTCACAATAAAAACTCTCATTATATATATATATCGAGTTTTGTTTACAAAGAGATAAATATAAGACTGATAGCAAAAAATGGTTTAGTTTACACATACTGCGTTTCTTACGAGTTACAACTAGCTAGAACAATCCAAAAACCCTAAGATAAAGATTAGTATAATCGACATGCACTTCAATTTATCATAGACCAAACCAAAAGAATCAACAAAAGAACATAAGTGAACGATAGTTAACCAATTAAGGGTCTTATATAATTTCAGATAAGAATATAACAGAGTACCAAAAGAGATCATAACTAAGGGATATGTATGTATAAGGAACCGAATACAACTTCTCTCAAAATTACGAGTACATATACATAGGAATATAGCATGAATCAAATAACGCTTATAAGAGCACACATTATTTTTTTGAAGTACCTGAACAATTTGCTACAAGCTGCGAAACTCTTATAATCTTGGTTGCATGTTAAGACTAAAACCTACTGATCGACTTCTCTTATAATCTTAATTGGTTGCACGTTAAGATAAATACCTTCGAAACTCTTATAATCTTCACTATTAGCTTGCAGGCCAAGATACTCTACGCATCCTATGTATATTTATAGTAAAGAAACACCAACGAAATCCATAATTAAAGTATACGATATCAATTAGGAATTGATACTGAATATACGACTTATCCTTGTAAAAACGTGATAACTATGCATGTATAGC
>LBNU01020897.1:221462-238812 GCA_014162995.1 Artemisia annua | reverse complement strand
AAAATTCACACCCCCCAAAAGAAAAAAAAAAACAAAATATTAAAAAAAAAAAAAAAAAAAAAAAAAAAAAAAAAAAAACAACACTTTTTTCGACCAATATAAATACCCATTTACCACACTTCATTTTCCCACACTTTCACTACTCACTATATTCTCTACTACAACTCTAATAGCAAAAAAAAATAAAATAAAATAAAAAAATAAATAAATAAATAAATAAAAAGTCTCAAGGAAACAACAATGACAACGACTCGCTTACGAACCTCCTCGGTGGATGGGGGAACCCATACGCGGGTTCATCATCAAATCCGAATTGGGAGAACCCAAACCTATTCGGTATGTCGTGTCAAGAACTTTTCCAACAACATCAAGCTTTAAAATTTTGGCAAGAAAGCCAACAAAAAAACACCTTAAACTCCAATTTCCAAAATCTCCAATTCACTCAACAATCCCAACGTTCCCAAACGGAAGCTAACGAAGTTCCCGAAACACCTACGTCTCCCCCAAAGAAAACCAAAACTCGTGTTAAACGAAAGTCCAAAAAAACAAAGAACCAATCGATGATGATGACGAAAACGAAGAAGGCAACAAAGTTGAACGTTGGCAAGCAAGTGAAGAAAAATTACTTGCAACGTGTTGGGTGGCCGCAAGCGAGGATGAACAAGTCGGTCGTTCCCAAGCCAAAGATACGTTTTGGCAGCGGGTTCAAAATGAGTTNTTTTTTTTTTTTTTTTTTTTTTTTTTTTTTTTTTTTTTTTTTTTTTTTTTTTTTTTTTTTTTTTTTTTTTTTTAAATTTCGTAATGTATTTTTTTATTTTATTTTGTAATGTATTTTCAATTTCGTAATGTATTGTTTTTTTTTTTAATTTCGTAATGTAATATATTTTAAGAATTAATGTTATGGTTTTAAAAAAATGAAGTATTAGTTTTAGTATAGGGTTGAAAGTGAAAATATTTGAAAAGTTGAGTTAAGGTTGAGTTATTGTTGTAGGTGTTTTTTATTTTTATTTATTTATTTATTTATTTTTTTAATTAAGGTGAAACTGTTAAAGCTGATGTAGCGCTGACGTGACGCTGAGTTAAGTTGTAACTTAAGTTACCACTGCGTATGCTCTAATAGCTTCAAATTTGTGTATCGTTTTATTTTTTTAGTTATACATTTATTTCTGTTGGTTTTGTTTCTAATGCCACATCTTTTTTATATAATAAAACAAAACCCCTAGTGGGTACTTTCATATTTCAGAAAAAAGAATATTTACTTATTAGGTAATATTTTAATTATTATTTTTTAATTTAAAATTTTAAATTTTTTTTGTTGATATATTACACAAGTAGAAGATAAGTACAAAAAAATATAGATAAGATGCAACTAACAACATGATTAAATTTTTTAAATGATTATCTTTAATAATAAACAAATATAATTAAAAATCATAAATTAAACAAAACAAAGATTAAATTATTTGTTTTTTAAGAAATAAAAATATATCATTCAATTTTTTTTTAAACCCGCGCGTGCGCGGACATTATAACTAGTATATATAGGATAGCAAAACTTAACTTGTAGCATGAACTAATGATAACTAATTACGAGTAGTATTCGGACCCTGTTTTGTTTTTCTAGTAAAAGTACTAAAGTGAATAAAATAAAAGGGTAAAGTCCATAAATTAGCAACATACTTTCCCTACTTTACAAAGTTAGGTAATGAACTTTTTTTATTACCCATCTAGGCATTGACACCGGCTGAATATAACGATTTAGTAAATATGACCGGTTGAGATTACACGTAATTAAATATTTTATTTTATTTTCCACATGGATTTTCCAACATCGTTTGTTTGACCCGTTATGAAATAACGTGTCGGTCATTTTACTGTTCATAGCAGGTAGGAGGTGAGGAAAATGACTATATTGTCGAAAATTAGCAAGTTCTACATACTAAATTGGTAATAAAAATAGTTTGTTACCTAACTCTGTAAAGTTGAGAAAGTATGTTGCTAATTTATGGACTTTACCCAAAATAAAACTACACAAGATCAAACTGGCATTGTCATTCAATGCCCCCAACGCGAAGCGGGGGTTTGTAAATTCTTGTTCTTCTCAAACCACCACACATTTTGCGTTGTAAATATAAGATTCTTTTATGACAATAATATGGATGGCCTCAGTTCAAAGTGAGCTCTCAAATTAAAATAACAACCTGGAAGACGGAAACGATTAAGGTGTGTACGGAGATAAAACGACAAAACACATGAGTTGAAACAATAATTTGAAGATCATCCTAAATAAAACATCACTTGATTTTCATATTCTTGTTTACTCAGTGATCATTTGGAGAGAACTGAACTCGCAATTGTTTGAGCATTGAAGACGAAAACTTGGGAACAAAATAACAAATAAAACCTTATACTATATAGTTTCTATTGCCGTAACTATCTTATTTAACTAATACTTTGTATATTTTAAACTCATAAACTAGCCGTTTTTCAAATTCATATAAATCCAACCAGAGATTAAGCGCGAATCATGTTTTATTTACAAAGCAGAAGCTCTGCTTGTAGGTTCTTCTCAGGGTCCGAGTTCATCTTGAGATTTATTTCTAAGACTCGAGCTCAGCTAGTAATTAATTTATGCGAGAGATGGTATTTTTTGTCATGTAAATAAAGGGACTCTAAATTAAATTATGTCACCATATATAGTCTTAATTAAAGACCGCAATTGATTGACTCTAATATCCTGGATGTTGCTTCTGCTGCCACTCGTTGCAATCGCCTCATTCCTAACAAAGTCAATGTGTTCAATTGGAGGTTGATGCTTAATAAACTTCCTACTAGAGTTAACTTGGATAAAAGAGATATCGATGTATGTTCGCTCTTATGTCCTATATGCATGGACGATGTTGAAACTGTTAATCATATCTTCTTCTCTTGCAACATGGCTAAGGATTTATGGTCGTTGTTCGGCAAATGGTGGGAGACTGATATTCCGGTTTGCGCTAACATTTCAGAATGGTTTGAGTGGCTTGACGACTTGACTATTTCAAATAAGGTTAGATCATTTATGGATGGTGTTGGGGATACTCTGCTGTGGCATATTTGGAAACTCAGGAACGAGTTGATTTTCTCTAACTCTCCTCCCATGAAAGAGATGATTTGGGACTCCATTGTTACGCATTCGTTCTTGTGGATTTCATCTAGAAATCCAAAGTGTAATTTTAGCTGGGGTTATTGGTTGCAAAATCCTCTAACTTATACAGCTTCTTTGTAATTTGGTTTCTAGCATTTGCTAGTTTTTAATAAAATCCGTCGTTTAAAAATAATAGTAATAAAAAAAAAATTAAAGACCTCAACTAAAACAAAAAAATACTTGATTAATAAATCATTTCGTCTTTTATAAAATTGGGAACATTTTATTGTAATTTTTAGGGGTGAGCACAAAAACCGAAAAACCGAATCGAAACCGGAAAAACCGAAAAAGCCGAACCGAAAAAACCGCCTCATTTGACAAACCGATGGTGGTGGTTTTGAATTTTGTAAAAACCGAATATTTGGGGCGGTTTTTGGTTTCATAAGAAAAACCGAACCGAAAAAACCGCCCCGCCCCACCTTTATATATGTTCTCTATAATTTTATCTATGTAAAAGATTTGATATTTAATTTTAAAGATTGAGTATACAACTTTACCTATTAAAAAAGAGCAATAGTGTTAGTTATTATCTATACATTCGAATTTATATTTATAGATATTATATAGTATTTGTTTTCGAACAATAGTGTTCTTCGAATGTATTTGCGGACGAAAAGTGCAAAGCACAAGGATATGCATTTTATATTTTAGATTCATGTTAGGTTGTTTCGTTGTTTCTTACGTTTTTCGAAGCTTTAGATTGTTGGATTATGCTATTATTGATATTTGTTTAAATATTTTTGCTTGAAATCGTAAACTTTATATAAGATTAAAACTTGCTTGTTTTCATGTTAGAAAAAACCGAAAAAAAACCGAAACCGAATCGATTCAATGTCAAAAACCGAAAAACCGAAACCGAAAAAACCGAAACCAAATGGTTTGTAGTTTCTAAAAACCGAATATACGGTTCGGTTTTTGGTTTTACCACAAAACCGCCCCACCCCGCCCCATGCTCACCCCTAGTAATTTTAGTAATGAGATGCTCGCGAAGCAAATAACTCCATAGGAATTTGTTACTAATTAGTAACATCAAAAGAATTCGGTTAGCAAGTATACTAATAAAATTTTGTTTATATAACCAATTTTTTTTGACTACACAAGTTTTAATGGTTTTATATTTTTATTTATGGTTTATGATACAAAATAATATGTTATGTTTGGCTACGGGTTTTTCGAGGCTTATGGAAGTTTAAACTTTTAAAGTAAGCTAGCTTATAAAATAACTTTGTTCATCACATAAGTTTGTGAAAGCTTTTATAATTCATAAGCTTCTATAAGTCAAAGCCCATAGAAAAAAGCTTTTGACGGCTTATAGCTAGTCAAATTACTTAAATACCTTTTAAAATGTAATGAATTATCACGCAAAATCTGAAAATATACGTGAATTTTATTTGATGTATTTTTATTCGATTTTATGTTAATAAGCTTCAGCTCTAACATATTCGTCAAACAAATTTATAAAAATATAAACTTTAGCTTTCGGCTTAACCAAAGGACTCGTAAGTAAATACATGTCACTATAGTCTAACTCAAAGGCCTCAACTTAACCAAACGATACTCGATTAATAAGTCATTTCATCTTTCATAAAATAGTGAAAATTTTATTGTAATTTTAGTAATGAGATGCTCGAGCCAAACAAATAACTCCATAGAAATTTGTTACTTTTAGTATGCGAAAAACATAAAAGAATCCGGTTAGAAAGGATACTAGTAAAATTTTGTTTATATAATCATTTTTTGGGGTAATCGTACGAAAATATAGCTTATTTCTTTATTTATTTATAGTTTTGTGCAGCCAACTATTTTTATTTTTGTATGTATGTGGCAAACTTTTGAATTTGATCTTTTTGGTGTATCGACTGACAAGTTGTGTGTACTAATTGAACGTTTTACTTTTCAATTTACACACTCATGTTTGGAGGTGGGGTAAATCGGTCAAACGATACACACAACTGGTCACACAATACACGAAAAAGATGAAAGGAAAAGTATGCTAGATCAATTTAGGAAATAAATAAATAGCTACACAAAGATATAAAAGGTGTTAAATAAGCTATATATCCATGCAATTAACCCTACTTTATCACAAGGTTTAATGGTTGTATATTTTTATTTATAGTTCATGATACAAAATATAACTTGCAGCTTAATGACATTTCATATTGTGTAAAAAAAATACTTTAAATGTTTTTTTGTTCACCTTTTTTACCAACTAAAATGATGTAGTATCTAGTAACAAAATACGAGTTTATTTGGACAAATTAAATGACGCTTTTTTAAAAGAAAAAGGAAAAGAAAATAATCACTTGAAAGTTTTCAACGGTGGAAAATGGAAGTGGAAACACGTGTCACGCATCTACGGTGAAACGCCTAACTGATTTGTACAAATAAGCATGCATACATTACAATCAATATTCATCAAAGAGGCGCCATTTTTTCAAAAACCCAAATTACTATCACTAAACTTGATTTTCAAGCGGAGCAAAAATGGAACAACAACAATCTGTTGTACTTTACGATTACGTGATGATTATGTATGTTAATTACTAATTTTTTGCATAGTGATCGAGTGTGCGGATTAATTATTCGATCAAATATATTAACTGTATTGATCGATAGTTACATGATGATTTTGATGTTGTTGCTTGATACGGATTTTGCGTAATTTTGCTCGTGTTACGATTATGATTTTATGTGTTTCAATGTCTATTAAAGTAACTGTCTTGTTTGTATTGACAGTTACATGATGATTGTGATCTTATTTTTTCATAATATAATGTTTAAGTTAGTTACTTACTATATATGATCATGAATAAGTTTGTTTGAGTTGATCTAGTTTTACGAGTCTAGTTTTAATTTGAGAAGCCTTTGATACGAAACGACATGTGTATCTATATGTTTGAGTTGTGATTAATTATGATTGCTGTTAGTTTCCTTTAATAGAATTATTGTCACTTATAAGTAGCCATAATGAATATGATGCATGATTAATTGTATATGTCAGAATAGGAAAGAAATTTCAGTTTCATACTACAGAGTGTGTTAATGTAAGTGAGGTACTCCTGAGGCAAGTTTTACTTATATGTAGTGTGTGTAAGAGCTAAGAAGTGATTTGGTATGCATGGTCACATTGACACTAGCAAATGAAGTCAAATCAGTCACTGGATGAAAGTTTGTTGCATAGTTATTCTCTTTTTTGGTGCAAATGGTGAATATTAATATTAATCTCCAAACAGAATTACAAATATAAGAGTAGCACAAGCATTGGACAACCCCAATCTTGGCATTCAAACAGAAAACAGATACATTCAGACTAACATATCTATGTTATGTGATAACAGATACTACTAAATTCTAGCAGACTTATACTTCCTCAGATAGAACAGAGTTCATATTCACTTGCTAACACAAATTCATCAGATGCTATCAATCAAAGAACACCATCAATTCACCATTTTGTGCACCCACCATCTAGCTACATTTCCCCAAATCCTCTCTACTAAACCACTCATCCTGCCACCACAGTAGTAAAGTAGAGATGGATTGAGGCTTCACTAGGCACCCATAACCCATCCATGGAGGGGCTCTTCCAAACCGCCTACATTTCCCTCTCAATGGAAGGCTTCAACTGTTTGGAAACACACACCCCCCATGATGACCACCATTCCTCCTGTGATGATGTATTGGGGGGACCAAGAAGGTTCATCTTTCACACCTCTCTATTCCCCCCATCATACACCATCCACCCAAGCTACTTACCCTTCACAGTGATCACAATCTTTATTATGGTACATTTCACTGAATTAGACCTCCTTACTTTCCCCATATCTCAATATTTCCTCCCTAGGCCAAATATTGAAGCATATGGTTACTAGCAAGGTACAGTCACACCAATGAAACTCCAAGTACAAGATTTGATCACTGTAGTAGCCTGCATAGATTCCAGAAAGCTCAAAAATTTCCAAATAGATTTGTTGAAACCAATACTTCAGATGCAGGATACTACCTTACCAACCACTGTTATCCCAAACACCCCATATCACAGCTTTTCATTCATAACAACTTCCCATATTTTGCAAACATTCTCAATTTGTGTAGTTTTCCTCACAGTCAGGCTGGAAAGTTTCAGTCTCATATAGTTAATCACATTCCTTGACACCTCCTTGGCTTCATTTTTTTCATTTGTGAAAAGCCTCTTATTCCTTTCATGCCAGATGGAATAAACACAGGCAGCAAATAGAATTCTGCTCATAATGCTCTTGATTGATCTGTTATGCTTAACACTCACCATATTCCTTATTATCTCATCCCATTTGTTAGGTAGATCATTCCTTTCAGCTTTAATCTTTAACTCAGTCCACACCTTGTTAGAGAAAGAGCACTCAAAGAATAAATGGTTCAGTGAATCCAAACATAGTTATTCTCTTTGTCATACATATGTATACAATTTCATAAAAATAGAGTATTTGTGAAATAGTATATAATTTGGTACTATTATAATACAGAGTGAAAGTGTGATGAGTCAAACACAAAAGTCCTTAATAACTTTCTGCATTAAAGTAGCTCTTATGTTTGTTCTTATGGTGTTATATCTTATCAATTGCAATATGTTTAAGGCTTAAGTTATACTAATGTACTAGACATATGAACTCACATAGATAAACTCAATTGTATTACAGTCAAGAGTGGACAGGAGTCTCATGGACAACACTGCAACCATTGGCTTTTTCCATGTCCATTATCAGTTCCCAAACTTTTTCAAAGTACTCTGTGACCTGTATTTCTTGAAGCATCTGGCTGTTAACAACATCAATCCAGTGGAAGCACTAACTGGAATTTTAAAGGGGAAACTAAAACTCTTTACTACACAGTGCGTTATGCAAGAGCTAAACAGAGAATCAAAATATGAATTACTTGAAAAGGTTTTAACTATTCTAGAGTGTAAGCATAAGGTGCAAGGCCATGAGGCATGTGTCGAGAATGTGATAGGAAATAAAAATGATCAGAAGTTTTACTTTGCAACAGTGACTGATCATGACTTACAATTCAAGATGCAAAAGGTATACATGCTTTAATATTTCAGTACTATATCTCTATAAATCTAGGAAAAATTACTCCATTAGTTATGTGTTGCTTTGTTTAATGTCCTTTTCAGAAGCCTGCAGTTCCTGTGATAGTTGGCGTGGGAGAAAAAGTAGTATTGAAGAAATACTCTGGCAGACAGGCTCAGTTAGCCGCTGCCTTTAAGGATAAAATCCCAGTTGAAGAAGGATCTCCACTGGAAGAGGTTAGGATCCAAAAAACATATACAAAAACTCTTTATTTTTCTTTTGTATCATAGAATCTTTACTGGTGCATTGTTTTTTATTTAGATGAATGAGGTCATCTTGTTTTACAAGACATATTATGGAATCAAGTTCCCTCCTCAAGTGCTGATAGATGGGCCATCTATTCGATATCTGGCATCTAATGGTATTAGTCTGGCCGATGTTGCTAAAGTAGTTGGCACTACTAGAAACTCAGTGTCGACAACTAGGTTAGATACTCACTTTTATGTTATTACACTCGCTTCTTTTCTAAAAAGAAACTATAACTAGATGTTTTGATTTGTTTATTAGCTGCATACTACGAGAGATAAAGATGGCAGGGGAAGATATGGATGGAACACTGGGTCTGGCAAGTGGATTAAAGTTTGCTTATTGTGGTCATCAGTATTTTGAAGCAGCCCAGGTGTGCTATGAATCTGTTTTGCGCCAAGGCCAACACATTGGTACATCTCTTGAAGGGAGCAACAGTGGGTTGTTAGAGAATTCGCCAATGGTATGTATATGCCTATTACAGTATCNTTACTGGAAGAGAACCAATCTTGAATGGTAGGATAGCAAGGATGTCTTGTTTTACATTTTCCTTCACATTACCAAAGAAAACAGTACTTTTGCTGATGTTTGGCATTAATCCAGAGATGCTACTAAACTTTTCCATAGCTGCTTTAATCACCTTTACTGAGTTCAAATCACCATGGCAGAGGACCATGAGATCATCAGCAAAGCATAGATGGGAGATTTTAAGCTTTTTGCAGCCCCAATGGTACTTGAATTTGCCATCATCATCAATCTGTTTCTTCAATAAAAGAGTAAATACCTCCATAATGAGAGTGAATATGTAAGGAGACATGGGGTCCCCTTGTCTAAGACCTCTCCCCCCTTTGAAGTAACCAGCTCTCTCATTATTAACATTTATAGTAAAAGTTGCACTTCTGACACATACCATAATCCACTTAATCATCATATCAGGGAACTTGAACATATGAAGAGTGTCCTCCAAAAAATCCCAATTCACAGTATCATAGGCTTTTTGAATGTCAATCTTTAAAGCTACTCTTCTAGCCCCATTCTTCCAATTATACCCTTTAAGAAGTTCTTGTGTCAAAAGGATGTTGTCTGTTATTTGCCTCCCAGGAATGAAAGCACTTTGGGTTTGACTAACAAGCTTGCAAAGAGCATTTTTCAGCCTGTTAGTGAGTATCTTGCTAATGATCTTATATAGAACATTGCAGCATGCAATTGGTCTATAATCAGACACCTTTTGTGGAGTTTTACTCTTGGGAACAAGTGTGATCAAGGTTGCATTAACTTCTCCAAGGAGCTTGCCATTTCTAAAGAATTCTTTTATAGCATCACAAACATCACATCCAATTATGTTCCAAGCTTTCTTGTAGAATTTAGCTGTGTATCCATCTGGACCAGGAGCTTTATCATCACAAATATCAAATAGAGCCTCTTTGACCTCCTGATCATTGACATCTTTAATCATGATCATAGCATCTTCATTGGTGACAGTATTGGCATTGAGACAATTAAGATCCAGCTTCTGCACAGGAATAGCAACTCCAAGGAATCTTTGAAAGTGTTGCACAAACTGTTCTGCAACTTGATGTCCATCAAACCTATCACCATTTTCATTACTGATAGATTCAATTCTGCTCTTATGTGCCCTTCCTTTGAGTATAGCATGGAAGAACTTGCTATTCTTGTCACCATTACTGAGCCAGTCTATCTTAGCTTTCTGCATTAAAAACTTCTCTTCATCTTGAACAGCAGTCTTGTATTCATGTAAGATAAAAGCTTCTTCTTGTTTAAATTTGGCATTATGAGGATCTTTGTCAATCTTAGCTTGGACAGCTTTAAGCTTTTCTCTCCATTCAGTGACTTTCTCATGTAGGTTGCCAAACTTCCAACTCAACTTTTTCATATGATTCTTCAAATTCTTGAGTTTTTTCACCAACTTAAACATATAACAACCCTCCTCATGATAATGCCATTCATTCTGAACAGTTACAAGAAATTCAGGTTTATCAGTAATGAAGTTAGAAAATCTAAATGCCTTGTTCTTTTTTCTCATCATTTTGGGAATAATGAGTATAGCAGGGCTATGGTCAGAAGTAAGGTGAGGCAAGAATTGACCATATGAATTAGTTAATATGCTCATGAACTCAGTATTTCCCAATATTCTGTCAATCTTCTTCATAATTCCACTTTTAGGGTCAAGTCTGCTTTGTACCTAAGTGAAATGTATGCCAGAACAATTAAGATCCTCCACTTCAATTTTATTTAGACAGTCTTGAAATTCCATCATATCACTAGTCATGCAAGACCCTCCTTCTGAATGATCCTCATTATGCAGGCTTACATTCCAGTCACCCATGAGAACCCAAGGCCTATCATTGACAATACTTTTATACCTCTTTAGATTATTCCATAAAGCTTTCCTTTCTTGAGACCCCAACGGATGACATCTCTATCTGTAAAATTGTTACTAAGTTACCCCTAGTTTAGGGAGTTTGATAAAACTTGTTGCCCAAAAGGCCAAAATCCTTCCTTTTTCTTACCCAATGTTGAAAATTGGAATCAACCCTAATCGTGTTAAGGAGGCTGTTCGTGGTAATACTAATGTAGCTTCTAATACTTCGGATATGACGGATGATAGTTTCATTGAGGCAAAGAATCGGAAGAGTAAGGGGAAGAATGTGCATGCTCCTTCTCGGCATATTGGGGGTGTTCAACTTAATAAGCCCAAACCTAAATTTTGGAGACCTGTCTCAAAGAAGCCGGTTGCTACTAAGGGGAAAAACACAAATGAGGCAAGTACGAGTGAGACGAATATTGCTACATCAAACCCATTTGATGCTCTTGCTATGGCTGATACTGATGATAATGGTATTCCTTGTGCAACAAACGTTTCTCCTAATGATGGGGCTGATTTGGAGGTGGGTAGTAATACCTCTATTGTTGAGAAAATTGGCAAGATTGAAAAGCTAATTATTGAAGGGAAAGCTACTCTTGTGGATGATGATGGTAAACCTTTCAAAAAGGTGGATTTGAAAGAGAAAGAGCAGGGTACACCTACGAAGCCTAATATCCCTTCCTCTAAGTGTGCTTCTTCAACCAAGGTGAGCAACCCTTTCTCTAAGGTGGGTAATGTGGTTGTTTCTGATAGCGACGACGATGAAGTTCTAGGACATCCAAACGACACTAATTATTTTGGTAGTGGATGGAAAGAGAGGAGTCTTTTGGAACAATGGAAAGATGGTACATGCGACTACAATGATTATGATGATGATTACTTTGATGATTGTGGTCTATCTACAGACCAATTTAAGGCTGCTGCCATGCATGACATTAGACTTGGATAGGTTGTTTTTCTTGGTTAGTATAAAAGTTGATGTGTCTTAGTTTATGCTTGGTTTGTTTTGGTTTTCTAGTTGTGTGTAATTAGTAGGATCATTTATGGCCTGTCATGAATGATATAGTGGTTGTTCAAGCGGTTGCTTGAGGTTAATGTGGTATTTCAGCTACATTCCTTTGTACTTAACTGTTTTTTTTGGAGTAATATATTTTAACCGGTGGAAGTCCCTTTACCAAAAAAAAAAAAAATTGGAATAAAAAAAAATTGTTTTTTTTATGACTTTTTATTTATGAATAGTGCTTTTACTTTTTAAGTCCAATACAATATTCAAATGATGTATACATTAAACCAACAAAAACTATAATCAAATACAAGAAACGGACTAATATTTATGTTTGAATTGTTCATGCCTTTTGCTGACTGCGCATACATATATACAATGTAACAGAAGATTGCACCTTACCAAATAAAAGTTGAATAGATCAAGATCAATCACTAATTAATCAAGAGCAACTTGTAGTTTTGTTTTGTGTTGAAAATAAATTTTGACCAATGGATGTTAAATTAGTACTCTGGTTGGTAATGATATTTGTTTTTGGGGACCATTGCGTCTCAAGCTAAAACCAAAGTAGCTAATGTAATTCTATAAAAGTAAAGTTTGGGTACTTTGATCCAAGTAGGAATGATTATTGTTTAACAGTACTAATGTAATTGTGTTAATAAAAAGGATTTTTCTTTTTTAACTTTTGCCACGGTGATATATGTTTAGGCGGGTGTTAAATGAACTCAAATTACCGTATTTGCATGTCAGTTGATATCATTAATTTCTTAAATCTGTGATGTTTATCAAATTGTCCTTGTTTTATGAAGAAAATAAAGTTATCTAAAGAAACAATTGTGTTATTTAACACTTCTAATTTTGTGCCATGACACAAGTTGGAAAACTCTAATTGATGAGTAAAGATTCTTGATGTATTGATGTACCAATATTTTTTAAATGAGGCTCGTTTACATAACATACTTTTGTCATTTTAAAACAAAGTTACATAATTTATTTAAGGGGCAATTCCATATATATCATACTTAAACACTATAATTCCATATTTCCTTAACTCATGCTTTAAAAACATTGTACTTGAGCACTAAAAACTGTGTGTTTTCGGTGAATATGAAATTTTGATATTTAAGTTGGGTAAATATGAAATTATCCCTTTATTTAAATTAATTTATCACTTCACAATTTACAGTATTTGCTTTAAAGCAGACAGAATAATGCATGGTCCAAAAATAAGAAGTTGTCAATGCGTACACATATATGTTCTTAGTGTGTATAATTGATTTTTTTAATAAATAAACACATTTGAAAAACAGATAATTGTTGGTATGAATATTAATCATGAACTAAAATACGAGAAACAATATAAGCATGAACGTGACAACTAAGTAACCAACCTATTGAGGATGCTGATTATGTATTACAAAGTGTTTATTTAAATCACCTTGTCTCATAGCATGGCTTTTGGTGTCACTAGTTTACACAATTCAAATTTAGTTGGTAAGTTTGTATGTCATCATTTTAACATTATTGTTATTTTATATATCTTTCTTTATATAGAAGAATCAAACATTAAACTAGTAGCCTTAAATTTAATGCAATTTGGATTAAAAAAAAAAAAATCAAACTTTATTTAAAGTTTAAACTATATAAAATTTAAAAACATGAGAAAGCATGCATTGAAAATCAACACGTGTTTATTCCTTTCGCGTTTGATACATTTGGTTTTCTTGCACCTGAGGCGGTGGAACTACTCAACAAAGTCCAACGAGTTATGAACAGTAATGTTATGACACATAGATCCACGGATGTAATTTTCAAAATAGTTAGCTTTGCAATCCAGAAAAGGCTAGCGGCGCAGCTTGTTGCTCGTTTGCCTTCAAACTATGTAAATTCTATTTTGATGAAATAAAATGAAATGTGTTAATAAAGTTCTAAGAATAAATTTGATCATATATATGTTGTTCCTTTCATGCATTTTATTTATTTATTTATTTTCCTTTACACTTTCTGAAGGCAAATATATCTATGATGATCGTCAAATTGAATACGACATCTTATTAAAGTAAGAAATAGCGATTGTACGTATTCATTTGAGTTAGTCAATATAAATTTAGAATTAGTTTATTTGCAAAACATAAGGTGTTATTACTTTATTCTAAGATTTATTTATAAGCTAATTAAATAAAGCATAAATAGCGGGTCGTTGTCTTTATCAACAAAGTATAAAGTCAAGTATATCCCAATCAACAAGCTCGCCACTTTCCAATCACGATATAAGTTTAAAATTTTATTAATTGACATTACAAAATTCCAACATTTTTAATGGAAACAAAAACAAAATTTTCCATTTATTAAGTCACATAATGTCTTTTCAAATTGATAAAACAATACTATATTATTTGAAAACCATGTAAACGTAATTAAATATTCATAGGTGCTCACTGGTTAGTTGCTCACTTCAAAAACTAAACTTTTTGGGTCTCAAGAATAGTCTATAACTAAACCAAGCATATGTCAAACATTTTAGCTCTTTTTGCACAAAAAAGCCATGAATTTTCCGGCATCCATTTTACCGGAATTTCTTATCATTATATCCATCATTTTAACCTCATGTGATCAAATAAACTCACAGCGCGGCGGTGGCTTGTCGGACTCAGATTCTACGACGAACTTCCAACCGAGTTTAGCCGTTGTCATTGGAGTTCTAGGCATCATGTTTTCTCTAACTTTTTGCCTTTTACTCTATGCAAAATGTTGTCATAGGCCATCTTCTCTTCAGTACTTAAATCAAGAGAATTTTGGTGGAATACAAAGATCAGCTTCTAGGGTTTCGGGTTTAGATAAAACAGTGATAGAATCACTTCCTTTTTTTAGGTTTTCGACGCTGAAAGGTTGGAGAAATGGGCTTGAATGTTCTATTTGTTTGTCCAAGTTTGAAGATGTTGAGATTTTAAGATTGTTACCTAAATGTAAACATGCTTTTCATATAGATTGTGTTGATCAATGGCTTGAGAAACACTCGGGGTGTCCACTTTGTAGGTGCAAAGTAAGCGAAGAGGATGCAACCCTTTTCGCGTATTCAGGTAGTTTAAGGTTTCTAAACAACCAATCCGATCGAGCTCGTGAAGGTTCAAATTTGGAACTATATATCGAAAGAGAAGGTTCCGCAAGATTTGGAAGTCAAAGAAGTTTCCGAAAGATTGAAGGAGAAAATGATAACCAAGAAATATTTGAAGATCAAGATATCTTGCATAAGTACAATCATAGGATTATAATTTCTGATTATGGACATGATTTGATGTCGAAGAACAGATGGAGCAACTTAAGCTCATCTGATCTTCTTTTCTTAAATTCCGAAATGATTACTTCTTTATCAAGCAACTCTTTTGATCACCGCAATGATCAAAAGATTGTTGCTTCTATGTCAAGCAACAAAGTTGATAGGAATCCACCTGTCAAAATTTTGGCAGACGGAAACTATCATAAACATGATCATGAGCATCAAGTGATCAAGATCAAGGAAGAAATCAAAAGAAAAAGAGAATTCGAGAAGAAAATCAAGAAATTCCCGGGTGGAGAGTCGGGTATAGGATCGTCCAACGAGCCAAAATCTGCTAAACTTGTAGAGCAACGATCTATGTCGGAAATCATTGTTCATACAAGATTTCTTGATGTTGAATCAAGTAACAAAGAAGCTAACTCGGGTGAGACTAGTTCTAAAGAAGAGAGGTTAAAGAGATTATGGCTCCCGATTGCGCGAAGAACGGTTCAATGGTTTGCTAATAGAGATCAACAGCCACGGATAAACACAAAATCACAAGTTTAGATTTAGATCTATTACTTGATTTTCTCTAAGAATTTTCATGTTTACCACGTCCACAAGTTATTAAAGAAAAAAACTTGTATACTTTTTTTATATACAAAATTATTAAGATTTTAGACACAGTGAATTAATTAATATCATAACCTTTTGTGTATATATTTATCAGTAAATTGTACTAATGCTTCTTTTGCTCATTTTTGTTGCATTAGGTTGATTGCATGGCAGCATGTGTGATAATATGTATTTTATGCCTAGTTGATGTATAAAAAAGGTGCTTAAACTAATAAAATGTCAGTTTGATTAGTTTTTTGTGATAATAAATTTATTTTACTTTGAATGAATGAAATACTTCTTTAAACATAAAGTTTCTACAAATGGAAAAATCTTGTTGTATGAATTGAACACATAAAAAAAGGTTTGAGCTATTAACTTTTTTCTGGAAGTAAAACTTATCCACAATGAAATTTATAGTATTTATTACACATATTTATTGGTTGAAGAAAAATAAGTTCAACTCGAATAAAAAATTAAATGTTACAAAATAATGAACAAGAACAAGAGAGGAAGAGAGAATTCTTATTAAGTTGTATCCCAAGAAGTTACAAGAGTGATCTACTTATAGAGTAGATGATTACATATAAACTCTAATGGGCCGGGCTAGTAAGCTAAGAGTGAATAGACATAAGCCCATAATATTAAATTACAACACTCCTCCTTGGATATTCACCATTTATCATACGCTATAAACTGCCTCATTAAAAACCTTATCAAGAAAAAAACCCAGTGGGATAAAAACACTTGATGAAGGGAAAAAGAGTGCAGTGCGCATAATACTCCTCCTCAATTTAATGTATATCTTTCAAGCATCGCATGCTAATCTTCTAATCGAGTTGCTCATATGCTTTTGTTGGAAACAACTTTACAATGAAGTCCATCAAATTGATGATGTTACTAATAAGTCCTGCAAAAATGACAAAATATATGTGTAGCTTCCAACCCAATATCAAATCAATTGGTTGGAAGATGTACAATGCATGTACAAATATTAAAAGAGAAAAATACACTCTTATGATGCATATTAATTACAAAATTGGCATCCAAAACTCAATTGTACTTATGTATGGTACTTGAGGATCAATTATTTCTTTGAGACATGTACAAAAGCAATTTATATAATATGCGTCCAAAATCATTTTAATCCATATACGGATTCATTCAACTTTATCAAATAAAGTTATTGAGAACTTTATTAATCGTATCTCGAAGTTGAAGTTGTAAGCCATGCTTGAGACATTACAGATCATTCCTCATTTAGAGCGAATTAAATACTTCAGTATTGATTGTCTCGTAAAATATCAATAAGATATTTACATCCACCTCGAGACAATGTCTTTTAATAATCAACTCTGTGTTTTTGTGAATTTATTTATTCACAACTCATGTCCTAAAAGACATAACTTTAGAGCTCTTATTTTGGTTTAGCACAAAAACCGATTTATATCCAATAGATTTTACACATTGACGTGTACGAACTTCACGTTTCAAGACTTTTAGTATTTGCAAGATACTAAGTCCTTTTATGTTGGCCAATCATTTC
>LBNU01020897.1:104233-212519 GCA_014162995.1 Artemisia annua | reverse complement strand
ATATATATATATATATATATATATATATATATATATATATATATATATATATATATATATATATATATATATATATATATATATATATATATATTCATTATTTGTGCAGATGCATATGGAGAGACGTGCCCAGAAAAGAAAGTACTATACAAGCTAATATCCGGTTTGCACTCCTCGATTTCTATCCACATAGGTGCCGATTATCTACTTGACGAGAGTAGCTATAAGGTTTGTGTTATGATGATATATGTTTGGTTAACCAGAGTTTGCTAATAATTTAACCAAATTGGTGGCTATACTTGCAGTGGGGTCCAAATCATGAACTGATGTATAATCGTGTCTTGAAGCATCCTGATCGCGTGGAAAACTTGTACTTCACTTTCTTGTTTGTTCTTAGAGCTGTGACGAAAGTGAGTGCTTTCGTTTTATGAAAACTTGACACAAATTTACAAATTTGAGAATATTTTTCAACAAAACGATGTGACATGGTTACAGGCGGCTGCTTACCTGGATCAGGCTGAGTATGATTCTGGTAACCGTGAGGAGGATCTTAGAGCCCAATCCTTAATTCGAAAAATGGTTCACAATTCTGAACTCCAAGCTGCATGTGCTCTTCCGTTTGATGAGGCTGAGCTGTGGCAAGGCCAAGGTGGACCCATACTCAGGCAACAGATCCAAAATCAGTTTCGTAACATCAGGTTTCATCCAAGCTTTTTTTTTGTCCTGTTTCTGCTCATACCAAAAAAAGACTACTTGCACCCGCCTATCTTGTCACCTCTACATTTTTTTGTCTTGTGATCGTTTTTTTAACTGAAATTTCTACATGGTGCAGTGCACTCATGGACTGTGTAGGGTGTGAGAAGTGTCGTCTTTGGGGAAAACTTCAAGTTCTTGGTCTTGGAACAGCATTGAAGATTCTGTTCTCTGTCGATGATCAGAGTAACCCGGACCCGCATGTGAGTATCTTATATTCTTTTCATGCTGGTCTCAGTGAAGGTCTTTTAATTTCTTAACGAACATTATTTGTAATTCTGTTATTACAGCTGCAGTTACAAAGAAATGAAGTGATTGCTTTAATTAATCTACTAAATCGCCTATCAGAATCCCTTATACATGTTACTACAATAAAACTTCCCGCAACAGATATCAGTTTGATTAACCAAGTTTGGGGAGTGATGGCTCCTTGGTACACTTTTGTTCATGGTTCACCTTTTCCTGCTTCAAATTCATCTGTATTTGAATTAAAACTTTTGAGCTGGTTTTTCAGGTGGAAAAACCTGTCAAAAACTAACTGGCCATCATTAACGCTGAACTAACTGAAGTTGAAGATGAGAAGAATTGAGTGAAGAAAAGAACTTCGTTTCTGCGAGGGTAGTTTTTGAACTTAATTTTCAGACTTTACGCTACAGTGTAAACGGTTCAGTATTTAGACTTTAGACGTTTGCACTTGGTATCAGATTTTAAACCATGACACTTGCAAAAAGCAAACACGCTTATAAATAGTCGTTTGTGTTGAAGTCCGCTCTATAGCTTATTAACAGATAGCATAGGAACAAATGATGTTTATAAAACTGCAGAAGCAGTTAAACTCTTTGGTGGACATATTACCAGAGAACCTGGACCACTTCCAAATATCAACACCAAAAATTTACAGCATGCTTGGATCCTGATGGTTGGCAGATGGTGATTTTTTTTCCTTCATTTTTTTATATTCATCGATCTTTTTACCGCACTTTTGCATTCAACTTTTTTGTTAAAAAAAACTCTAGTTAGTATGAGTCCCTGCCGAATCGGATTGTAATACATCCTTCAAATAATAATTTTTTTTTTTTTGTGAATTAACTGCAGGTTTTTGTTGATAATGTTGATTTCATAAAAGAGCTACAATGATGCTCTAGAGTCCAGAAAATATTCCACTAAGTAGAGCTTCATATCTGGTCATAAAACGGGTCATCAAACACATAGCTATTAGAGATTTTTCAGATCCCAGTTTTGATACAACAATGTGGTAAGTAATGTAGTGTTGCTTCTATATTTGGTGATCTTATAAGAAGCATTGTCGACTATATCAAATTAACGGGTCAATGGTTATTCTGATTTCACATTTGATCATGGATAGCATGTCATGCATCAGTACAAGATTCACAGGCTTCTTATAAATCCTGAAAAAAAACTACCTATAGCTTCACAACGTTCTTAGTGTATCGTGTAGTTGACAGGAACTAGAATATGAGGCGCTGAATACACAATAGAGCATTTTTATTATTATACCAAGTACTTCTTTTAGGACTAATACGAATGAATTAAATTTGAAACTTTGAAACAGAATACAAAGAGTGCCGCAAAAGAATTAATCATCAGTAAATTTAGTATTGTGGCTTAGAGCATTCAGGTGCCATTTGTTCCTTAAAACGCTTAAAATCCGTACAGTAGTTGTATGATCATGTGGTTATCTCGTACCCATTTGAGTTGACCCTGTTGGCTCATTGTCAATTGCTTGTAAAAATTAGATGTCCACCAATTGGCTTTGGATGGAATGGCACACTGTCTAATACTAACAGGCCTGCTCCACTTACAAGCTTTATCCCTGAACCCACAAAAGCTGCAACGGTCCAGTCGATTTTGACTAGGACACCTCTTGTAACCCAGTTATCGGCATTCCATAAACTAGAGTAGGCCCGCATCCCTTGTTGGTTTGGATATGCAATCCCTTCACTTTGGTAGTTAATTTTTAAAGACTCGAATTGGGATACTATCAACATACAACTAAAATACATTAACAAACTCATCATTTCTATGTATTCGAAAACGTAGATATTTACAAATGGTTTCAATAGGACAATGTAGGATTCAATCCAACCAAATATCAAGGGTTTCCCTAAATTTGTTAAACCATGGCAACACCACCATGCTCAACTCTAAACGTTGGTCGGTCCTTGCCATCGACAACATTAGCCGAGACCAAGCACCGTCTACAGTTTGGGCATGAGGTATGCTCCTTTAGCCACTTATCTATACACTTAACATGAAACTCATGGCTACATTCCGGCAAAACTCTCACTTTCTCACCATCTACAAATTCTCCAAGACAGATAGAGCATTCAGTGGTTAAAACACCATTCCTCAACCTAAAAACTGCAACCGGGATTTTCTTTAGAGCATGTTTCTCTAAGCCAAGAGGTTGCATATTTGAAGCTACCTCCATAGACTCACGTCTACGTCGTAATAATATGTGTATTGCTGAATTCAATATAAGTGCGGCTACCAAGGCACATAACAAAGCAGCCAACATTACCACCATATCCGTATCAAAATTTGTTTCCTCCGAGTGGGAAGAGTCTTCTGTGTTGTCGCCTTCCTTCAAAAGGAGACGTCGATTTAATGGGATCATACTATCCATTTTAACTCTCATTAGAGGGGGTGAGAAATGGACTTTAATTTCTTGAAGACGATGTTTCTTCTATGTATATAAAGCATAGTATACTGAATGATCAGGTTACCTAATATTTACTACCAAATCCAATAAAACCTTTTTTGAGTAATTGAGTTTGTTTAATATTTCCTTTTCTTTAGTTCAAATACTATTTTTGCTTAAGAAAATGCATCAACACTTGCTATACAATTTTACCTAGTATCCCATAACACACTAGATTTTTCACTAATTTACATTTTTTTCTTTTCTATTTGGGGTCTCTTTTGAGTTATTTTGTGATAAAAAAACTCTAAAAACCAGAGTTTTACATATTAGACTAATATACGCCTTTAGTTATATAATGAACGACTTTATGACCAGGCCATGCAAGACCTAAAAGCCAAATTTTAATGATATGTGCTAAAAGAAACTTTACACTGTAAAAAGGAAGAGAACATGATGTTTTATGCAATAAACGCATTTTTATCACAATGGCTGCAATTTACTTCTAAAAGATATGATCTTAACATGGTTATTAGCACTTAAACCGACAATCATAAATAATTGAATTCCAGCTTTAAACATGGTATAATAAGTGTCCACTTTGAATTTTTTGAGTCTTTCTTGCTCAAGTTTGACCGTAAATGTTTTTATTTGTGTCATATAATACTTGATGAAAATTATACCAAATGAAAATACATTTAAAACTCAATCCATTCATATATTTTTCATCAAGTATCAGATAACACAAATATAAATATTTATGGTCAAAGTTTAATAAGAAAGACTAAGAAAAGTCAAAGTGGACATTTATTATGGGACGGAGGTAGTATTTCATAACATGTGAGTATTTTAACAAAGTAAATTGTTTAGTATTGTGAGACTATAGTTGAACAAAACATTAGTGTCAATGGAGAGGGTGAGAATTGATTGGTTAGGTAGTGTTGTGAGGTTTTCCTAATAATTGAAGTTGTTAGGGTAGGCAAGCAAATTTACCCAAATAGTGGTTTTGGTTCACTTTCACATGTTTATCTTATTAACTTAGTTATTGCTTGTGGATTAATGGATTTAAAGCTAACTGATTACATAAGGTGATAACTTAGGTGGTGTTTGAATTCAACTTAATTGACTCAATATGAAAATACTTAATTTATTAAGTCATGTGAAAAGTTGTTTGGTTTTCACTTAATAAAAAAAAAAAAATGACTTGAAATAATAAGTGATAAAAGGGAGGGTCTCCACATTAGTCCTTGTCGTTAAATATTTTACCTCGTTAATCCTATTTTGCTAACAAATTGCATTCTAAGTCCACATTTTTTAGATTAAATAATTAAAAAAAGGGATAACATTTATAATATTCTAAACTAACATAAAAGTCTATTACTAAAACTTATAAAAATCAGAGTGTTACAGCACAGAAAGCTGATGAGATTATTATTAATGAAGAGTGACAGAGTTGATGTGAGTGCTTTAGTTTAGAATGTTAGAGCTGAAGGGCCATGCAAGATGTTAGAAATCGTGAGTCATGAAAGTTGAAACTTTTTGGTCCTAACCTTGCATTGCCACATGAGGAAAGGGTGGAAAATCATTTTAGGAAGTCCAACTGTCTTTGATGATGCCTATTATTGTCTGTGTTCATATATCAGGCTTGTGAGGGAGAGCTGCAATGTCTGGTATGGAATGCACCAATACATAGGAAATGTAGTCAAGTTCATCATGCCTCATAATAATGATGTAATAGAGAATGTGACTATTATGCCTACTGGTTTGACTACTTATGTTCACATATGTGAGGTTGGGCTGCACTATCTGGTATGGGCCAGTCTTATCCGGAGGAAATGTAGTCATAGATGATGTGCATTGGTAAATGTTAAAAGGTGAATGTTGTTGTGTTTTGGAAAAACTGTTTGTTTGGTTCTCCTTTGGTATAGTTTGCAGTATAGTAGCTTGTATATCCTTTATATTTTTTGTTGCTTAGTTGATTGTTTGGGCATGTCAAACAATTATTAAGTAGTTTGGTTGTAAAAGTTCTTGTTGATAGTTAATATATATTCACTTTTTCAAAAAAATAAAATACAAAAATTAATAAATAAAGTAAAGATTGTCTAGGACAAACCATCACAAAAGAGACACCTCAACCTCATACAAATATTAATTGAGGGTGTTTCTTTCGGCTTATATAGCCTGCTTATGACTTATTTGGGTTTCGGCTTATGTTTGATAAGCTTATCTTTTGTGGCTTATTTTGACACTTTCAGGCTTATATAATAAACTTATATAAGCCGGAAAGTGTCAAAATAAGCCAAAAAAATTGAGCTTATTCAAACATACACCCAAAATCAAATAAGCCATAAGCCGGCTATATAAACCGAAACAAACACCCTCTTAGTCACTTGTCTAGAACGTAACTTAGGAACCACAAAAATAAATATTTTAAAACACGTTGGTTTTGTTTATATTAGCAAGATTCATTTAAAGCTAACTCACAAAAAATCACTAAATTAACATTAACCGAACAAAAAACCAAATTAATGTAACCTAGAATCGTAATTCACATTTAAAAATCATCAACTTAGAATCAAAATCAAGAAATCAACAACATAAGAAAATTAATTACACAAACTCATCACAAGTTCAATTCCTCTCACCTTTATTTAACAAAATTACCCACTACATGCAAATTGGTTCAAAAATTAAATTAGGTATAATTGGCACCATTGGTGAGAAACTGTCAGTTACATCATCGAAATTAGAGGGGCTATCACTAACCATGAGATTAACAAAATTGATGAAAATGGGGTTGATAAATTGAGGGAATATAATCAGTTTTGGGTTTTTATATAAAACAGATAATTGTGATTAAGTTAATCAAAGTAAATTTGTGTTTAAATTCCAAATCGAAATATACTTATTGCTTAAGTTTCATGCACTACGTACTGTATTAAGCTAGCAATCATATAAACATCAACCTTTAGACAAAGTACATTTAATATTTGACATTACGAATTGTTAAAAGTGAAATTATAAATTTTATAAATAAATGTCTATACAAGGTAATTTGAATAAACGTTTAGTAGATATATTCATCTTTCTTATTACCTTATTTAAAATCCAAAAAAATAAAAAATAAATAAAATAAGTTGAAAGTGCGACAATATGATATAAAAACAGAAAGAATTCTCATAACAATAGCACTCTTACTGTTTTTCCTCCTATAACATATTCTCTTAAATACAATCAAAAATTTCTTTGCTAGCCGGCTAGCTATGGAGCAATCCGTCATTGCGAGCATTGGTGTCCAGGAGTTGTGCAGGCTTTTCAAGGATGACGAGAATCTATGGACCAAGTCCCCGGTTCATGGACGAGATGTTCTTGTTCAACATAACTATGAACGCGCCTTTCGCGTCTCCAATAAGTTGAGGACTAGAAATCACAATTCATGGATTGAAGCATCTCGGAGTTTTGCTTATGTTAAGGAGGATCACAAATCCCGTTAGCTGCTAACTCATTGAGGCCACCCTATAGCCATATATCCACAATTAGGGAGCTAGTAATTTACGAGGCTCCATGGGTCTTGCGGGGTGGTGTATGGAGTGTAGGGTTTACCTATCAGGTCATGTACACCAAAGGTGATTCGGGTAGGATTTCCCTCATACCCAAAAGTAAAAGTTCAAACCTAGGCAAGTTCAAATCCAATCATGTAGCACCAGCGAAGTTTAAGCAAAAGGCAGGACACTGGTTCAAGTTGTTTCACGCTCTTGATAAGCAGCGATACAAAAAGCATCTTAACCACATATAAGACTAGTACATGTATGCGGAAACCAAAACCAAGATATATTTGAGAAGTAGTATCAACAATCAATATAATGACATGCAGAAACCATAAAAGCTCAAATTACTCCTATTCCGTAAAATAGCAAGCCTTGTTCCCTCTTGCAACACTTCCGGTGCCAAATTCTGGAATTCAAATATTCAAGCACTCGATCATCATATCCCAACTGCCTTTTTTGTACTAGTACTAGTAGAAATATAATTCAATAAGCTATGTTCATTGATATCGTCACTAACTGCTGCATCATACATCCTTATAAGATTACATCATTTATAATTTAATAGATTGGCTTTGTTCTTCATGCATCCTTATAAGATTAGAATTTCTTTTCTAGGATAATTGGACTTACCTGTTTCCAAACATGGTTGCAAAAGAGGAAACCATTGCAGTCTTGTCGCCTGGATCATCGGAGGATAACCCTGATGGGTCCTTGAAGCTGGTACTTATATATTTACAACATATTTTGTTTTTAAATAATTACAATCTGTTGCTTAATGATTAATTTGTTGACTTAAATGTCTCGCACACAGATGTACAAAGAGTTGCAAGTGACTTCACCGTTAGTTGCGAAAAGGAAGTTCACTTGCCTTAGAACGTGTAAACAAATTGATCAAGGGACGTGGGTAGTTGCAGATATTTCTTATGAACCCATCTTAAATTTAAATGGTTATCATTCTAATTATCGTCGACTTCCTTCTGGATGCTTGATTCAAAGCATATCTGAGAAATTATCAAAGGTTCGTATATGGAATGCTATTGTTTGAAGCGCGCGCACACACACACACACGTATTTTTTATACATTATGTATGCAGTCCCATCAGGATTCCTCGTGTGCCATTATAAACAGGTAACATGGGTGGAACATATGGAAGTCGAAGAAACAATGCCAAGCCACACACTCTACGATCATCTCATCCGGAGTGGGCTGGCATTTGGAGCCGAAAGAATGCTAGCGTGTCTTGAACGATGGCATGAAAAAATGTCACATTTAAATGATATCTGTCGCATCAGAACTCCCGGCTTAGAAGGAAAAGGTACTCACATTCTCATTGATTTGATATGTGTAAACTATTTATTTACTAAAACTAAATGAGTATTTTTTTTTCCCCCTTAATTTATAAGTCTCCAAGTTCATATAAGAACAAATATTTAAGTGATCATTTTGTTTCATGATATATCGATTGTTTGTTGATTCATTATCTTAACAATTCAATGCATGGACAGTGGCTCCATGGATTATGGAGAAGTTCAGTTTGATGGAGTTAAGGGATAGCATGGTGAGTGGCTTGTTTGAGAATATCAGTCCTAATGAAGACAAGAATTCCAGCCTATGGCAGTCCATTACTGGTCTTGATGACTTGAAGGTTTATGCCACTTTGTATAAGTCCTCTTCCAATTATGAAGTTGTGGGAGGTGCGGTGACCTTCGGTGTAAATTATTCTCCTGAGTTTGTGCTTAAGATCCTTGGAGACGAACGTAAACACCATGAGGTACTGTGTGCTATATATAAACCAACACACACACATATGCACAAGCTATAAGGACATTTACTAAATTTGAATCTTAATTGTTTTGACAGTGGGACGTGGTTGGGGGGCTTAGAAAACTAAATATGGTGACACAGTACTTAACCGCCGGTGACCCCAGGAATAACGTGTTTGCTTCTATGGTAATTAGCTGTTTGATTATATGCAATTCCCCCTCCTCCCTTCCAATTGATTAACATCTGCCAACATTTGATTAACTATAACAGATTGAGGGTTCGAGCGATGGGATACTAATTAAAGAAGTGAATGTCAACCGGTCTGGATCACTAGTCGTTTGGACCACTGTTTCTAAGAAAGTTTATGATCTCATCAGCCTTGGCAAGGCACCACCTCCAGATGTTCCCGTGCTGATATCAGGGTTTTCCATCAGCACCGATGGCCACACCACCACTACTAACAGGGGTGGTTCAGTAGTTACATTGGTATTACGGATGTGGGGTGTTGGAAACAAGCCGTTGCAGGAAAAAGGGCCAGAGTCAGTGGCATTAATCACCTTAGCTATAAATCAGACTGCAGAGAGAGTTAAGGAGTCCTTAGAGAAGCAACGACCACCATCTCCTCCTAGAGGTATGTATATATACAACACGCACTGCATCTTTGTTAATTAGTTGAAAATTACTGATGCTTTTTGCTCACTGTCACAAAAATCGGATTATTACTAGTGTGAAAGGTTAGAAAAACAATATGTTTCTATTTATATATACAAAATGAAAACCTTGTCCTTTGTTTTAAAATTCATTCTTAATCGACACTTTCACATTAATAATTACAGGAGTTTGGCCAACTGAGAAGCAGCAAGTCGGAGGAGATGACATGGAGACTGAAATCCTGCAGAACGAGTTGCGTCTGCTTAAAATGGATTAAAAAGCCATCTATAGATAGCAGAGCCCTTTTGGTCCATATAAGTCTATTAGTATGTTACTCTATAATTTTTGTTATGATATGAGTTGCGTATACTAGCTTTTGATATTCAACTTTTGGATCTACAATGAACAAGGTCGTTTTAATTAATTTGAATTGAATGCTAACTTGAAACTTTGATTACTTGTCTTCTACCACTCGCCTTCTTATTCATTTACGCCTACATGTTATATTATATATGTACATCATAAACAGTTTGATAGTGCATACGTTCATTATTTGACGGTGTCTTCTCATCGTTTTTGTTTGCTAATGTATGGTTTGAAAGTTGGCTCTAGCTTGGCTGCTTGTTTACTTGGTTTGCTCCGCTATAAGGACATGCGAAGTCGTCTGAAGGTTTGGGTTCTTTTTGGTCGGGTTATTAATGGTTTCTGATTAAACTATTCTCAAAGCTGTGTACAGTATCATGGTTTCATTGCTTTTACATAGATTTTATGTATCAGGTCAATTATCAACTTATATTTCGTTTTGTAAAAAGTTGGTACAAACATCTTGCAGCATCATTGTCGGTGTTTTTATCAGAACTGTAAATGAAAAGATGTTGATCCTTGTTCTGATTTTCATTCGTACTGCATACATTCAGTAAAGTGTAATGAAACGAAACAATTGAGACAGATGTAATGTATTATGTATACGCATAGGCTTATAGCTAAGAAAAAAAAAAAAAGAAGTCTTGGATGCAAGTCAGCTCGTGTGTTGGTTTCAAATGGTACAGTATATGTTTTTTATTCGATTACGCGGGTCAAATGGGTAAAAACATTGGTTATCTCTGGCTTACTGCTTATTCATATGGCATATAAGCACTGTAAAGCAAGCACATTCCTAGGTGCTTACTGAAAGTGCATTTTTTAGAAAAATACAAAGCAAATAAGCCGTTGTAAACCCTTTGATTAGTCTCTAGCTACACTAGATACAGATTCAGTGTTAAATGGTATTAGATACAGATTCAGTGTTAAATGGTACGAATATTTCTTAACAATGACCCATTTTGACTAGTTACACGTTACCAATCTATTTCGTTGGCAAATTATGTCAAAACCGTTAGATTTCTCGTAATTGAATCATACATTACATCTGAAATTTTTTTTGTTGTATAAGCCGAAACAAACACCTAATGTGTGCGTTGACATGACAGAACCTGCTAAAATCCCTCTGTGGGTCAAAATGCACAATGTACCAATTGAGGCATGAACAGTTAAGGGGATTCGTGCAATAGCAAGTAGTATTGGCAAGCCTCTTATTATGGATAAGACAACTACACGAATGTGTTATGAAGGTACTGGGAGGATTGGATATGCAAGGGTTCTGGTGGAAGTGAATGCTGAAAAGGAGAGAACTGAGATCTGCTATAAATGTGAGTCACAGGTTGATAACTGCACCAAGTTTGTCAATGTTGAGTATAATTGGAAGCCACCAAGATGTAGCAAGTGTAAAGTGTTTGGACATGGGAGTGCAAAATGTTGTATGGTTGATGAGAGTTGTGATGACCATGAGGAAGACAATATGGGTAATAATGCTAGAAAAGGGAGATAATGAGGGCAAACAAGCTAATGGAAAACAGTCTATGCCAATACATAATAAGAAGAGTGGTCAGAACATAGAAGGGTATAAAAGGAGTACTAACATGCAGGGAAGGGGTAATGGAATGGGGAGAAATAGAATGGTATTCAGAACTAAAGTGATTCAAAATGATAAGGGGACAGATAAGTGTATGATGGGACATGCTATACATAGAAATACAGGGGAAACAGTGGATAACGAGAATGTTATAAGTAATGAGAAAGATAATGGAAAAAGTCCTAAGTCTGCTTGGACTCCGAATAAGGAGGATATGGAAAGATTAAGAAAAAGTGCTAACAAATTTGTTGTACTTGAAGAAATTGAAGACGTAGAAGTACAAGAAGTTAAAGAAAAGAATGGGAGGAATACTGTGAACAAATTTGTGAAGTACCAAAGACAACCAACTCTTGAAGAATCAAAAAACTGGTCAAAGTAAATGTTTAGCTACTCCAAAAAGCAATGGGAAGCTATGTGGAATAAGGATGAGGAAGAAATTGAAGATGTGTATGAAAGGAGATCTGGTATTGCATGCACTATGGCTGCTAATGAAGTGAATGGTAAGGTTAATGATCTGTTAGATAGAGACCTTGGGCTCTTGAATAGTTCAAAATGACAGACATGAACACAGAGCTAAGGGTAGCGGTTTGAAATTTGACAAGCGTCATAAATTTCAGTAGAGATGATTAGTAATCAATCTGCCATTTGTTATATCCTCTCCATTTTGTCCCAAAACAATCTGATCATCATCATCATCTACATATACAATAAAAAAACAAAGAAATTTACATTTTAACACTGGAAATGTGACTAACATGAGATTCGATTCTATTCGTATCGTTAACCTTTCTTGTGACTAACAAAATCCAGAGTAAAAACCCCAATTTGTAATCGCCTTTCCAACATGTAAAACTACAGTACCACTGTTGAAACAATCTGAATGATAATAGAAATGTATAATAACAGATATACAAATAAGCAAAGAAAATGTTGCTTCACATCAAGTTTTAAATAATGGCTCAAAGATGTTGAATGTGGTATTGAGAATACTAGTTCTCAACTTTGGGTGTGCCCTCGATTCGTTGAATGAGCTGGTTTGCTGTCAAAGCTCCTTCCTGAAAACCAATCCACACAAACGGGCTATTAGAGACTTCACTGTCATTATTATTTTCAACTATATATATAAAGATGATCAGCAGCTCGTAAATGTCGACCTTGTTTAAGCAAAGTGCAATAACAAACAAAAAATGTTGTATCATAAACTTACAAAACGGTCAAAGGGTTTCCCATCATTGAATAGGATGAAAGTTGGCAGAGCCTCAATGTTGTACTTGTTTGCAATTTCAGGATACTTTTCTGTGTCGATCTTCACCACTTGAATTGTGTCTCCAATGGTAATACTAACTTTGTTCAGTAATCAATCTACATCACATGCACCACAATATACGAGGGGGGTAGAGCAAGAAACGGGCACAAAGAGAGATAGATTTACCACGTTGCGTAATATGTTTGCTTCTTCCCTTGAACCTTAATGGGGAGGGAGAAATTAATCAGTCTGTCTTAACTCCCAAAAGCATCAAGGACATGCAGATTTCAATTCAGATGCATTGCTATCATGTCTTTCCTTATCAGCACAAGCGTAACAACTGATTAATTAAGGTCCCAAAATAGTATAGGTAGGATCAAGTTTTGGTAATCACACTTGCAAACTACCACTACGAAACACTAGGAAAACAATTTCAGGAATCACCTACAAATTAAAGCAGTGCTAAAAATTTTAAAGGAAATAAAATAAGGATCTTCCTGAGACAATTAGATTTCCAAGATTCAAATAAGTTATGCATACTTGCAACAAAAAGTATATTTTCAGCGTATCTTTCACAATGTCTAGCTGCAATCACTGAAAATAGTGACTAAACAATGTTTCATCATACAAAGATGCAAGATTTTCGTACAAGGTGACTAGAATCCGACAAAAAAGAAGTACCGAAGATCACATGCATGATAAGGTCATGAAACACTATCTTGGAAAAATGACTACAGATATAACTTTAAGAATTCCACACCATGTTAAAGCAATTGCAGGAAACAAAAGTACTTTCCACTTGCAGCTGAGATAAAGCATAAAAGAGAGTTTGCGGCGTGACACTAGCTCTATCTACAATCAACAACAAAAGTACCCAATCCCGCTGGAGCAAGGTATGGGTGACACTAGCTCTATGTGACCCATAAAATACTTGTAAAATCGATTTCCAAATATGTGAGAGTACATTTGAATTATGTCTAGTTCTAAATTAAGCAAACCGTAGATAAGGGGACATTTGAAATTATAACAAGAGCATGTAAAGGGAACATTAATTCTGAACTGTCATGATTTGTGTTTAGTTCTTATAACATGCAGGCGTATCTATTATGACTATCATGAGTGGTAAATGTCATTGCTCCTATCTTTCACGGCACAAATCCATCTCCGAGTCTAAAATCCTATTAGAGAACTTGCCTGTTGGGGACCTGGCTTAGCGTGTAGCTAGCCCGATGTATCTCCAAAGCTTGTATTTCAATTTCAGCCGGACATATCACCCACCCGGCTTGTTCATCATAATGTTATATTGATTCAAGTAACTGCTACTTGTTTGGGTATGCCTGCCACATTTTCCAAATCGACGTAGCAGTTCATATTTTTTTTTTAATATAATCTGAAAGTTATATCTTTCTATTCGACCAGGTAAAGAATGAGGGTCTTGTCCCACTTGATATGTAACAGTCTGATATACCGATATACGTAAACCACCACCATACAAACAAAACCCGGCTACATCCGGCCACGGCCCGGTTAGACCCGGCTATATCCGGTTGTACCCGGCCAAGACCCGGCTATATCCGGCCAGACCCAGATATTCCGGCTAAGATCCGGCTATGTCCGGCCAAGACCCGGCTAGAACCGGTTAGCCACAGCTATATCCGGCAAGACCCGGATATATCCGGCTAGACCCGGATATTCCGGCTAAGATCCGGCTATGTCCGGCCAAGAACCAGCTAGAACCGGTTAGCCACAGCTATATCCGGCCAATACCCGGATATATCCGGCAAGACCCGGCCAAGACCCGGATATATCCGGCTAGACCCGGCTATATCCGGGCAAGACCCGGATATTCCGGCTAAGATCCGGCTACAGTATATAAAATACGATATCATCACAAGTACTCTATATATAACTTGTTTGATTCCAAGGCAAAGAAGAATAGATAAAGTGAGAATCATTGGTACATATAAAAGGAAAAAAAATACGATACAATAACAAAACATCATCTAGCTAGGTTAAGTTCTTAACAGGCCCAAAACCGAAAATTAGTTTGAGCAATTAATAGTAATGGGGCTGGAATGAACCAAACATGAATACAAGCTCAAAAGATGTAAATTAAAATAGCTAGAAACATATGATAGCATGGGTGTTAAAGATCTCTATCCGGATCTTAGGATCTTACGATTTTACGATACCACGAAGTAAAAACGAGGTAGCTAGACTTATATCTAATCAACTTAATATTTCATGTCCGTTTCGACGTGTTAAGTGTTAACTTATCTATGTAAGCGGTTAAGTGTTAACCCATTCAGATAACACGGCACCTAATTATTTACCGTAATACATGCATAAGTGGCTGTTTTTGTGTCTGTGTATTGAATGAAAATGGTGAGAATTGAAATTATACTAATGGCATCATCTACCTTTCGTCCTTTTTCATCTCTGGCATATTTTGCCACCATCAATCTCTATCGCCGGCAGTTTAATTCATTACATATGATCACCCATGGTATATTTTGATAAATGCATCTCATCACATTCGTAAATTTCCGCATGTTATTGAGGATATGAAATGTGATTTGTGCCTACATTGTTACTTTTTATCGCTATGATGTATATTAGAACATTGATTTTATTTACAAAGAACAAGATGCGTCATCAATGTCAAGACTTTTAAGCGATGTTGCAAATATAAAGAAAAATGAATCATCGTAATGATAAAAATCGAAAGCTTTTGGTCATGGTATTCATTTTTTATCTCGTACGCTGTTCTGTATGTTTCTCCAGTCAAGCTGCAGCCACAACCTTCCGATTTTAAAGCTTTAAAGTTATTAAGACGTGAAGGAAACAGTCTGTTCACTAAAGCATTCACTAACATGGCCCAAGGAAGCATAACTACTAAGAAAGTGCCCTGGATTGGGTCAAACGGGACAATAGAAGAATGCTTCATGTTGTATAGCGTGTTGGTGACTTAGACAGAATGCCTAGGAATGAAACTGTTGCGGGCAAGAGACAATCCTGAGGAGAAATATACCAATGTATTTCTTGGATATGGCGCAGATGATTCTCACTATGTTATTGAACTAACATTCAGTACGCCATCCTACAACTTACAGTTTACAAGGGTAAACTCTATGCTAGTAGAGATAGCAATATACGTATAAATGTTTCAACTATAAATTACAACAAGTTATTAGTGGTTTAAAACTTTAAAGAACTTCAATTATGAGATTGATACATGCATGCATATATACGTATTACATGTTTGAAAAAAACCAGATAATTATATAGGGGTGGATTAAAGATTATGTAAGTAAGTTCTTTAAGCGTAAAATGGCCATCGTCACTCAAATTCCATCTTCAAGTGTTACAAAACAAACTTACATAGATAGGTAAGACGAGAGATTTTCTATTTAATTGAATAGTTGCATTTAAAAAAAAAAAAAAAAAAAAAAAAAAAAAAAACCTCCTGCACAAAGAGAGACGCATAAATTTTGACAGGTAGCCCTTCATACATAGGTCAAACGAGAGGTTTTCTAATTAATTAATTGTTTAAAAGAAAAAAAATTGCACAAAGATCGATAAGCACAACAATTTTTGATATACCTACCGTTATACACAATTAATGTTGATCATCACACTTGAGATATATAACGATGTCATTAGAGGGCTAGGTGTGGTGAATTTGCTATGCTCGCCGTTCCTACGTGGACAGCTCGTCGAGCTCGTCACCACTCGCCGCCACACCGCCCCCCCTCGCCTAGGCTCGCCGTTTGTTGGTTCGTCACTTCCCCGGCGAAGTATATTATCTGACAAAAGGTAAATGTGGCAGGAAGCATGTTTGCAACGGTAGGAAAATTTAATATTTTCTACCGTTTTTTTTTCTACGTTGTATTTTTTTTTTTCTTTTTTCCTGCTTTCCGTCGAAGGTACCAGTCAACCCAAGGAAGAAGAAGACTATAATCCTTTCTATATATATTTTTTTCACTTTAAATAATGTTGTTATTAGTTTTTATGTAGCTAGTCCTCAATATTTTGGTATTTACAAATTTAGTCCCTTTAGTAGCTTTATATAGAGTATAGACTCTAAATAATTAGAGTTTGTGTTCTTATATCTAATAGACAGGATCCGGGTCTTTGTGGACTATTAGTTTAACGCAAAGAAGAAAACAAAAAGGTCATGGATTGACCGTTGCGTATGTTTTTTTAGTAATGTATTTTTTCGTGTGTTTTTTTTTAGTGATGTATTTTTTTTCCGTATCGTATGTTTTTTTTTTTTTCTTCGTATTGTAACTTTTTTATGGAAGATGAAATAATATTATTTTGTTGTATTGTGTTTAATAATTAGTGAAATGAATTTAATTTATTTGTTGAAATGAATAAAAAAAATAAATGTGTAAGTGGTGGGGCCCAAATGAAGAAGTTGAGGTTAGTTGTGAGTGAGGAGAGGGTTAGTTGTGAAGAGGTGGCACATGTGGGACCCAAATGAATAGCCTTTAGCTCTCCACCACACCTAGCACTCTTATATTTACATTCTATCTATGTAGGACAAGTTGTTTGAACTTAGTTATCAAATTATGTTACGCAATAACCACTAACAAGAAATATATCATCACAAGTACTCAATAACTTAATCATCTAATAATATCGCCTCTGGCCATGCATGGATAACTTGTTATGCATCAGTTTAGAAAAATCCTGAATGAAGAGCTGTCTATAGCTTCAGAATACGAGAACTTGTTATGCATCAGTTTAGAAAAATACTAGAATACGAGGCACTGGATATACAATAGAACATTTTTGCCATTCTATTAAGTACTTCTTTTAGGACAAATACGAATCAATTAAATTTGAAATTTTGAAACAGAATACAAAGAATGCCACAAAAGAATTAATCATCAATGAATTTAGTATTGAGGCTTAGAGCATTCGGGTGCCATCTGTCCCTTAAAACGCTTAACATCTGTGCAATAGTTGTAGATCATGTGGTTATCTTGTACCCATTTGAGTTGACCCTGTTGGCTCATTGTCAATTGCTTGAAAACATTAGATGTCCACCAGTTGGCTTTGGATGGAATGGCACACTGGCTAATGCTAACAGGTCCATTCCACTTACAAGCTCTAGCTCTGAACCTACGGTAGTAAGCCGCAAAAGGTGCAGCAGTCCAGTCGATTTTGACTAAACCACCTCTTGTAGCCCAGTTATCGGCATTCCATAAACTAGAGTAGACTCGCATCCCTTGTTGGTTTGGGTATGCAATCCCTTCACTTTGATAGTTTCTAAAGACTCGGATTGGAATACTATCAACATACCATCTGCAATACAGTAGCACGATAATTAAATAATTAACAACTGTTTAGTATGCAGACTATTGGTGCTTTTGAGTTGGTTCACTTACACAACTTCAGTAGGATTCCAATGAATGGTGTAGTTATGGTAATCTGCAGTTGGGTCAAACCATAACTGAAACTGTTGCTCTCGGTTGCCTTGACCTTGGGTGAATATGTTTGTGTGCACTGTGTAAGGTTCTCCTGTTGAGTTCCCTAAGAACTCAAAGTCAATCTCGTCATGCTTTGCACCCGTAGAAGACAGCTGTGTACAATCCAACGTTTAATCATATTATTAAACTATGGTTTAAGTAATAATTTCTAAGAACCTATGATATACTTACGTAATATGCTGTTACAGTTCCAGCAGAGTTTCCAGGAACCAACTTGATTTGCATTTCGATGCTACCAAATAAGAATGCCCTCTTTGATTGTATTCCGGATCCTGTAAGTTGGGAGTTTTATTTGTTAGTATATAATCTTGAAGAAAATTTCACATTATGTCACGATATATAAGAGATAGAGTTTTTAGAACTTTTTACCTGAAGTTTGGTCCAAAACAAGTCGGAGGTCATCACCTTTGCCTAGAATCGAAGAATGATGAGCACCCCAATTGAAATACATACTTTTCGGGAAGTTTGCACTAACCATGGAGGAATGGAATGCTACTGACAACACAAAAACAACCATGACCAAAGCTCGAGAAATTGTCATTCTCAAAATCTATGGAAGTTCTATTCTTTGTTTGCTTTGGTATGTGATTATGTATGTTGTTGGTTGATGTTGTTCTTGCTTGTTTATAGTACCTTATATAGGCTGTGTCTAGCAAATGTACCTGCCAAAATGAGCCTATGTGTGTCTCATTGTTCTTTTGACTTTATTTAATAACATATCTTGACCATGTCTAACATTTTGACATTCTTGTGGCATTGCATTCATGCTGTAGTTGTCAATGTCCAGTTTTTGATTATTTTCTTGTAGGCACCTTAAAAGTTAGTTTAGTAATATTTATCTGATCAATGAGTACATAAATTGAAGTTTTTATGCTTGCAATATATATGGCTAGTTTTGCCCAATGAATATTACTTAATTAGCTATACCATAAGCATTGTGATATCCTCACCCATTGTGATATCCTCACCCGATATCTCAGATCCAAATCTCACTAGATACACATCTAGAGGTGGCAAGAAAAATGGTCGAAAATGGTCACGATGACGCCCTCACACAGAAAACCTCATCCCTTTATGAGGTATACCAAAGTTTCAAGTTATAATGATCTTTTTCACCATGCAAGTTATTATGATATTTTACATTGAAACAAGGGTATGGAATTATGGATAAATGTACCTACAACACGGTTTTGGTGGGTGTGTGGTGAATGGTGATAGTAACCTGGAGTGGTGCACGATGGGCTGCATAGGCTGGCCTGGTGTTGCTTCTGAATAAAATGTGAGCCGGCTCTTGGTTCAGTATTCTAGGACGTGCACTCCATCAATAAATACGTAAATATTTATGTTTATCATTTGCTATAAGAAGTTATACCACGAATGTCATTGTACTTTTCGCAATAATATACTACCACAGTACCACTTGCATGTATTTTGACCAGCTATTTGTCCAACTTACATGCGAATTGAATTGCACATTCACGCTTTTGATTGAGATTATTTATTGTATACATTTTATATTTGTATAATGCTTATAGTGTACTTTAACTGATTGTGCAATTAAGTGTCCCAATAAAAAATGAGTGTCCCAATTACCTCTCAATCTAACTATTTTATAATGCATAAAGGCCTACTATTATTAGAATACTTAAAATTAAGCCTTACACATTTCAATGCTAAAAGTACATGTGATTCAACACAATTAGACATTTAATATCATACTACATATATAAATTCCCCTCATATTTAATTCTAACATACAATTAATACTAATATTAAATACAATAAATAAAACATTATGTACATTAAATACAATTAATTAACTGATCAATAAATACAATTAATGCACTTATTAAAACACCCCCTACATAAGAAATACAAATTATCAAGCATATTGTACAACCAATATAAACACAATTCCCGCATTAAATGTCACTAATACAAATAATAAAGCACATATACAAATATTCAAGCCCGAATGAGCAACGGGCCAAATGGGCTCGAGCTCGAACGGGCACGGGCCAAACGGGCTCGAGCCTGAACAGACAAGAGCCAACGGGCTCGAGCCCGAACGGACACGAGCTAAACGAAAATTTTGATATCCGTAAATTTATTGTCAAAAAGAACATAATAAACTAAAATACATGATTCACCGGAAAATTTTATTTCAAGGTACCCGCAGCTGCAACGCGCGGGGACCCTGNATAATAAAGCACATATACAAATATTCAAGCCCGAATGAGCAACGGGCCAAATGGGCTCGAGCTCGAACGGGCACGGGCCAAACGGGCTCGAGCCTGAACAGACAAGAGCCAACGGGCTCGAGCCCGAACGGACACGAGCTAAACGAAAATTTTGATATCCGTAAATTTATTGTCAAAAAGAACATAATAAACTAAAATACATGATTCACCGGAAAATTTTATTTCAAGGTACCCGCAGCTGCAACGCGCGGGGACCCTGCTAGTTAATAGTAATATAGAGAGAATGCCAAAAATAGTTCACTTTTTTCCCCGTAGTTCACTTTATAGTAAAAAAGAATGAATTCTAATTTTAATATCGTGCTACCCGGACGACTCCATTACTATTTTTGTTAGGTGGGGTTTTTTTTGCAAGACAGACGGCACAAGTTTTGCTCGACCGGCAACTGTTAATGTTTTTTTCCGACCAAATTTTTCTTTCAAAAACTTTTAAAAATGACACTATTTTAAAATTGTGATTACAAATATTATGTTTTTTTTTTTCTTTTAAAAAAAGAGCTTTTAAAATTGTGTAAAAGCTTTTAAAAGAACTTTCTGAATTGTTTTTTTTGTTTTTCTCGAAAATGGCGAAATTGGTCATAAAAAAAATTAACAGCCGCTTGTGCCACCGGTCTAGCAAAAAAAAGGACAGTGAGTCCCACTTTTCTAAGAAGACAATACTGATTTATCAAACATCACATCGGTCAAGCAAAACATCACTTGTTCGCACAAAATGTCACAAAAAAACCCCACCTACCTTCGGACACTTGTCAAAATTTTAATAGAGCACAGTTTAACGGTTGCTTAAAACTAAATTTGATATTCACTTCTTTACTACAAAGTGGACCAAAGGGGAGAAAGTGGACCATTTTTGGCATTTCCTCTCAGATATATATACCGATAAAACTATTGATACAATTGTATGTCGCATCGTAAAGTATTTGAGATTGGTTCGAAAACTAGTTAAAACTGATTGAGATCGAGCTATAAACTTTTGAGACGAGTCCAAACTTCAAAATACTTAAGACGCTCCGCAAATTTTATCCAACTTAATTAGATCATACTTTCTACGATGATTTTCACGATACTTAAATTATAAAAATACAAACATATTGTACAAAACTACATAACACATGCTAGCAATGTATGTACCAAGTTAGGTGTTGTACAAATCACCTCCTATTGCATATAAGTACATAACTATCATTACTATATAAAATAAATGTATACAAAATGAGTCGAGTTGAATTTGATACGAAAATAATTTATCAAGCCCGAGCTCAAAGTGTTGATTCAATCAAATTCAAAGTCGACTTCTTGGCTCAAGTTTTAAAAGACACGACGGACACAATCTTAAACTCTAAAGCTAGATCAAACTCGATTTAGACATCAAGCCCGGATTCTAGCTCGAGCTTGACTGCATTCGACTCGATTACACAGTGTATCCAATTTGTCAAATAGTAGTTAAACTCACTAAATCCACGAACTATAGTACTAGGAAGGTTTTCAAGATCGATATCCTACTTACGAGTTACGATCATTTAATTTTTTCAAGACTGAAATTGTAACATCAAGTCGTGATCTTAAGATCCTACCATAATGTCATTTCTTAATAACCTTTTTAATATTATAAAAATTTACAAACTATTATATCATAAACACAAAATTATTGGAATATTTCATGAAAATATTGTCCTAATTTATGATTATGAAATGTTTATTAAGATTAACATGTTATTTTTTTTAAGTTTTTAAAACATATTATATAACTTTTTAGTTTGTTGTTCGAGAAAAGTAAGATCAGATCGAATTAGATCTTAAGATCCTATGGTTAGAATCGAGATCTTATAAAATATTAAGCTTGCAAAAATCCTACATAAAATAGGATTTTTTTTTTTTTTTTTTTATTTTTTTTTTTTTTGCTATTTAGTATCTAAAAATCTTAAATCCTAGATCAGAATCAAGATTTTTAAGTATACAACTAGCAGGGTACTCGCGCGTTGCAGCGGCGGGTACCTGAAATAAAATTTTCTGATAAATAATGTATTTTAGTTTATTATGTTCTTTTTGACAATAAATTTATGGATATCAAAAATTTCGTATAGCCCGTGCCCGTTCGGCCTCGAACCGGTTGGCCCGTACCTGTTCGGGCTCGAGCCTGTTTGGTCCGCGCCCGTTCGGGCTCAAGGCCATTTGGCCCGTTGCCCGTTCGGGCTTGAATATTTGTATAATGTGCTTTATTATTTGTAGCAGTGAAATTTAATACAGGAATTGTGTTTAATTTCGTTGTACAATATGCTTGATAATTTGTATCTTATGTAAGGGGTATTTTAATAAATGTATTAAATGTATTTATTGACCAGTTAAATAATTGACTACATTAAATAGCATTAATGTGGTGTTTTGTTGTACGCTATGCTTCTTGTCTTGTACGTCTGAAAATTATGTGCATTAAAGTGTTGTACACTATGTTTCTTTTCTTGTAAGTAGTAGTCATTAATAACGTTGACCACTTTAATAGCATTAATGTTGCAAGTCTGAAAATTATATCATGCTTATTTTGTTGTACACTATACTTATTTTATTGTAAATCTGAAAATTGGTTGCAGCTATTGTACATTGTGCTTAAATGGTTGTAATTTTTGTGAAGGGGTGTTTTTAATAGCATTAATATTGTTTGATAGAATTTTGGTCTTAAAATGACACCACGCTTTATTTTGTTATACAATATGCTTACTTTGTTGTAATTCTGACAATTGGGTGCATTAAAGTGTTGTAAACCATGCTTAATTTCTTACAAGTCTTAAAATTTTGGAAAAAGAGTCATTCATGCTTTATATGTAGTATAGATAACCAAAAGGACCATTGGAGTAAATTGCAAAAATCTTCCCTATAGTTCGGCCAAATTATAGATTTTATCCTTATGCTTTCGAAATTGCAGGCGGCCTCCACGCGAGAAAAGTTTGGGTTCATTTTCGTCCTTTGTTCAAAGTGAAATGACTAAAATGCTCTCATCTTTTTTATTGGATGTCCCCGAAGGGACACTAAAATGCCCTCATCTATCTTCTTATTTCACATTTAGCAAGAGCATTTTAGTCATTTCACTTCAAGCAACAGACGCAAATGAACCCAACTTTTCTCTCTTCGAAACCATTCTTACTAAATCTATAACTTGGCCAAACCATTACCCGGACCAATTTTTATGAACTTTTCACTTCACACTCACCAGTCAACCACAACACCATCAAAAACCATGATCGGAGACATCGAGAAAATGCTAACCGTCGGCCTAATCTGGGGCGCCACCAACGCCTTAATGCGCAAAGGCGCCCTCATCTCCACAAAACCATCCTCCTCAAAAACCCACAATAACCCACTTCTCAAAACCTTATCAGACTGGTTCCACATCTTACTAATCTGGCAATACTCTGTCCCATTCATCATCAACTTATCAGCTTCAGCTACTTTTTTCATGATTTTAAACGACACTCCTATTTCCGTCGCTGTGCCTGTCACTAATGCTACTACTTTTGCTGCCACTGCTGTCTTTGGGATGCTGTTGGGTGAAGAGACGAGAATTGGGTTGTGTTTTTTGGGTACCCTTTTGATTGTTGTTGGTGTTTATGTTTGTGTTGTGTGATAAAGGTTGGATCTTGGTTGGTTTTTAGGGGGTGTTTGGATTGGTGCACACCAGGTGTTTGATGAAATGTTTGAATGGGAATTTGGGGATTTTGTTTTGATTTCGTGTAATTGATATAGAAATTTTATGGTTTTATTGATAAGAAATGAGAAAAAACTTATGGGGTTGTTATAAAGTTTGGATTTGATTGGTTTTGAGAGGTGTTTGGGCACTAGAGTTATGTTTGGCGACAAGCTGTGTTTAGGAGTGTTTAGCTTTTATAATGTAATACTTGTTTTCAACGAGCGTTTAGCTTTTGAATTTGTTTAGACGCTCGTGTTTGAAACTCTGATAAAAGAAGCGTTTAGTGTTAGGGATTTTGTGTAATTGATATGGAGTTTAATGGATTTGTCATAAGAAACGAGAAAAAAATATGTGGGTTTGAGATTAACATTGGATCTTGATTGGTTATGTGTGTTGAATGTATCGATGAAAACTAGAGTTATGTTTGGCGACGGGCTTTTTGGATCGTCTAGTTTAGCATTTACTAGAATATAACGCTTGTTTAGCAACAAGTGTTTAGATTTTGGATTTTGTGTTTAGCGTTTACTAGAATATGATACTAGAAGTGTGCTTTGTGATCGATAAGAACAAGAAAAAAACATATGCAACTGGAATAAAGACTGGATCTTGATTGGTTTTCTGTGTTGAATGTATCGATGAAAACTGGAGTTATGTTTGGCGACGAGCTTTTTGGATCGTCTATTTTAGCATTTACTAGAATATAACGCTTGTTTAGCAACAAGTGTTTAGATTTTGGATTTTGTGTTTAGCGTTTACTAGAATATGATACTAGAAGTGTGCTTTGTGATCGATAAGAACAAGAAAAAAACATATGCAACTGGAATAAAGACTGGATCTTGATTGGTTTTCTGTGTTGAATGTATCGATGAAAACTGGAGTTATGTTTGGCGACGAGCTTTTTGGATCGTCTATTTTAGCATTTACTAGAATATAACGCTTGTTTAGCAACAAGTGTTTAGATTTTGGATTTTGTGTTTAGCGTTTACTAGAATATGATACTAGAAGTGTGCTTTGTGATCGATAAGAACAAGAAAAAAACATATGCAACTGGAATAAAGACTGGATCTTGATTGGTTTTCTGTGTTGAATGTATCGATGAAAACTGGAGTTATGTTTGGCGACGAGCTTTTTGGATCGTCTATTTTAGCATTTACTAGAATATAACGCTTGTTTAGCAACAAGTGTTTAGATTTTGGATTTTGTGTTTAGCGTTTACTAGAATATGATACTAGAAGTGTGCTTTGTGATCGATAAGAACAAGAAAAAAACATATGCAACTGGAATAAAGACTGGATCTTGATTGGTTTTCTGTGTTGAATGTATCGATGAAAACTGGAGTTATGTTTGGCGACGAGCTTTTTGGATCGTCTATTTTAGCATTTACTAGAATATAACGCTTGTTTAGCAACAAGTGTTTAGATTTTGGATTTTGTGTTTAGCGTTTACTAGAATATGATACTAGAAGTGTGCTTTGTGATCGATAAGAACAAGAAAAAAACATATGCAACTGGAATAAAGACTGGATCTTGATTGGTTTTCTGTGTTGAATGTATCGATGAAAACTGGAGTTATGTTTGGCGACGAGCTTTTTGGATCGTCTATTTTAGCATTTACTAGAATATAACGCTTGTTTAGCAACAAGTGTTTAGATTTTGGATTTTGTGTTTAGCGTTTACTAGAATATGATACTAGAAGTGTGCTTTGTGATCGATAAGAACAAGAAAAAAACATATGCAACTGGAATAAAGACTGGATCTTGATTGGTTTTCTGTGTTGAATGTATCGATGAAAACTGGAGTTATGTTTGGCGACGAGCTTTTTGGATCGTCTATTTTAGCATTTACTAGAATATAACGCTTGTTTAGCAACAAGTGTTTAGATTTTGGATTTTGTGTTTAGCGTTTACTAGAATATGATACTAGAAGTGTGCTTTGTGATCGATAAGAACAAGAAAAAAACATATGCAACTGGAATAAAGACTGGATCTTGATTGGTTTTCTGTGTTGAATGTATCGATGAAAACTGGAGTTATGTTTGGCGACGAGCTTTTTGGATCGTCTATTTTAGCATTTACTAGAATATAACGCTTGTTTAGCAACAAGTGTTTAGATTTTGGATTTTGTGTTTAGCGTTTACTAGAATATGATACTAGAAGTGTGCTTTGTGATCGATAAGAACAAGAAAAAAACATATGCAACTGGAATAAAGACTGGATCTTGATTGGTTTTCTGTGTTGAATGTATCGATGAAAACTGGAGTTATGTTTGGCGACGAGCTTTTTGGATCGTCTATTTTAGCATTTACTAGAATATAACGCTTGTTTAGCAACAAGTGTTTAGATTTTGGATTTTGTGTTTAGCGTTTACTAGAATATGATACTAGAAGTGTGCTTTGTGATCGATAAGAACAAGAAAAAAACATATGCAACTGGAATAAAGACTGGATCTTGATTGGTTTTCTGTGTTGAATGTATCGATGAAAACTGGAGTTATGTTTGGCGACGAGCTTTTTGGATCGTCTATTTTAGCATTTACTAGAATATAACGCTTGTTTAGCAACAAGTGTTTAGATTTTGGATTTTGTGTTTAGCGTTTACTAGAATATGATACTAGAAGTGTGCTTTGTGATCGATAAGAACAAGAAAAAAACATATGCAACTGGAATAAAGACTGGATCTTGATTGGTTTTCTGTGTTGAATGTATCGATGAAAACTGGAGTTATGTTTGGCGACGAGCTTTTTGGATCGTCTATTTTAGCATTTACTAGAATATAACGCTTGTTTAGCAACAAGTGTTTAGATTTTGGATTTTGTGTTTAGCGTTTACTAGAATATGATACTAGAAGTGTGCTTTGTGATCGATAAGAACAAGAAAAAAACATATGCAACTGGAATAAAGACTGGATCTTGATTGGTTTTCTGTGTTGAATGTATCGATGAAAACTGGAGTTATGTTTGGCGACGAGCTTTTTGGATCGTCTATTTTAGCATTTACTAGAATATAACGCTTGTTTAGCAACAAGTGTTTAGATTTTGGATTTTGTGTTTAGCGTTTACTAGAATATGATACTAGAAGTGTGCTTTGTGATCGATAAGAACAAGAAAAAAACATATGCAACTGGAATAAAGACTGGATCTTGATTGGTTTTCTGTGTTGAATGTATCGATGAAAACTGGAGTTATGTTTGGCGACGAGCTTTTTGGATCGTCTATTTTAGCATTTACTAGAATATAACGCTTGTTTAGCAACAAGTGTTTAGATTTTGGATTTTGTGTTTAGCGTTTACTAGAATATGATACTAGAAGTGTGCTTTGTGATCGATAAGAACAAGAAAAAAACATATGCAACTGGAATAAAGACTGGATCTTGATTGGTTTTCTGTGTTGAATGTATCGATGAAAACTGGAGTTATGTTTGGCGACGAGCTTTTTGGATCGTCTATTTTAGCATTTACTAGAATATAACGCTTGTTTAGCAACAAGTGTTTAGATTTTGGATTTTGTGTTTAGCGTTTACTAGAATATGATACTAGAAGTGTGCTTTGTGATCGATAAGAACAAGAAAAAAACATATGCAACTGGAATAAAGACTGGATCTTGATTGGTTTTCTGTGTTGAATGTATCNTATTTGCTTGTAACGTGGTTAATTTTTCCCCTTTAAAAATTAGTTTAATGTTCCGCTGTTCAAAAAAAAAAAAAATTAGTTTAATGATATATGTGAGTATCGTATCTCAATTCAAATTTTTGTGGTTGAAGTTGTATTCTAAGTCTGAGCATTGTCATTGCATATAACATAACCAAAGGTCTTTGGTCTAGCGATATGTGAGTGACCTATCAACCAAGAGGTTGCGAGTTCAAGTCTGATTAGACACATATGTGAGATAATATTTGTGAGATTGGTGGTGTTGGTTATTAGAATTGGCTTGATGACTTAATGTTCAAACAATAATGAGATTGAATACTATTCATTTGATTTGTATCAATCTCTTAGACAGAGTTGGAAAAATTGAAAGTTTGAACTGTTTGGGTAACGGGTCAAAACAAAGCACGTTTGAAATACAGGTTAGACCACATTGGGTTGATCCCTGTACGTCTAACTCATTCGTGCAATTCCACATTTAACTGAGTTTTAGAATTCCCTATTTGACGCATAGAATGCTAAAATGCAACCCAGAACAAATTATTATCAAGTAAATGAATCATAACTTCTAGATTAAAATAGTCATGCATCTGTTGTTTATTTTGGATTAAATATAAATTAATATTATGATTATGGATTATTGTTTGTATTATATATGATTGCAATCCATAGAGTTTGTATATATGCAACAAACACGCTTTTAGCAGGTACATTTGGTCATGAACCAGCTATAGTCTGGATTCAACCTCTGATTTCAAAAGACGTGCACCCCAATATGTAAGAAATAGTTACATCCATATTGGTATAACAGTATTTTTATTAATAAAAACATGCTATATAAAGTTATATGACATAAATCATCATACACTTTTAATAATTACCACTTGTATGTGCTTTGAGTAATACTTAAATGTTAGATTATAGAATTCCTCATAAAGCATAATGTTTATTCATCAACCATTTATAAGATAAACTACATAAAAACCTTAATGGACCATAAACCCACAACCGGGCTTGGGCCATTATAATCTATCATCTAATACTAAAATGATTTACATATCATTAAGTTCTTAATACTTGGTGTGTGTCGTTGACTCGCTATGTTATTGTAACGTAATTATAGTCTTTTTATTGAAAATGATACAAGTAATTAAATTGAACCAAGCCATTAAGCTCAAGCTTGAAAATGAAGGCTAGGTTGAGCTTGAGTTAAGTTTCTACCTTTGAGTTTAAAGATGAGGCCGATTTTAGCAAGTTACTGATTTAGCTCGATTACACGTACCCACTGTTCTAGACTCCTGGAGCCTGTTTAAAACAACTTACAACAGATTGCTCAATATCAAATACTTAGGTTTTTACTAATGTAATGTTAAACGCCACCATGTAAAATCGAGTGTCAAAGTGAATATACATAGTTCAATCTGTTTGGGCACTTAAGTTTTCGTATCAAGTGCTAGCTTTACAATCTCTACCCAAGTAACTTAGACCAGATACATAGTATTACCTGAGAACTAGTCTGTGTATCATCTAGTCATGAGATGAATATTTGTCGATCAAATTGATGGTGTAAGATAAATTGTTGCAGTGTCACATATAACTTACTTGACAAGTAACAGTTGTTGCACTTAACAAAAACAAGAATATTTCATGCTGACAACTACAAGAAGAATGTCAAAATGCAGGAACTTGAACAAGTACTGGTTTGTGACTTGTGGTGCATAACCAAAAATAGAACATAAATCTTTCATGCTGACAGCTACAAAGAATGTCAAGATATGATTAAAATAAAGTCAATGGAACAATGTGACACAAGTGGACTCATTTGGTAAGCCAAATATGTTGGACACAAGCTATATAAAGCATCATGAAACAACAAGAATAGCAACCAACAACACACATAATCACATACCTGACAAAGCAAAGAAGAGAACTGTCCATAATTTTGAAAAATGGCGAGTTCTCGAGCTTTGTTCATGGTTGTGTTTGTGTTTGCATTAGCATTCCGCTCCTCTATGGTTGAAGCAAAGTTCTCAAAAAGCATGTATTTTAATTGGGGTGCTCAACATTCTTCTATTTCAAGCGATGGTGAGGACGTCCGCCTTGTTTTGGACCAAACTTCAGGTATCAAGATTTAAACTTAATGTCTTATACTTACATACATTTGCATCTAGTTATATACTAAATTACTAATAAATGATAAACCTGAACTTTTGATTACAGGATCTGGTATACAATCAAAGAGGGCTTTCTTATTTGGTAGCATTGAAATGCAAATCAAATTGGTTCCAGGGAACTCTGCTGGAACTGTAACGGCATATTATGTATGTGCAAGAATAACTCATAACAAACATTATAAAAAATATTGCTTATATTATGGTTCAAAATAAAAATGAGTACTAATTACTTATGTTGTATCGCGGCAGTTGTCTTCTACGGGTGCAAAACATGATGAGATCGACTTTGAGTTCTTAGGGAACTCAACAGGAGAGCCATACACGGTGCACACAAACATATTTACTCAAGGTCAAGGCAACCGAGAGCAGCAGTTCCAATTATGGTTTGACCCAACTGCTAATTATCACAATTACACCATCCACTGGAATCCTACTGAAGTTGTGTGAGTATACCAACTCAAAACAACATTGGTTTTCATAAACAAACAGTTTTTAAGCTTAATTTTCTAACTATATTTTATCCTGTTAACATAATGCAGATGGTATGTTGATAGTATACCGATCAGAGTCTTTAGAAACTATCAAAGCCAAGGGATTGCATACCCAAACCAACAAGGGATGAAAGTCTACTCAAGTTTATGGAATGCCGATAACTGGGCTACAAGAGGTGGGCTAGTCAAGATTGATTGGACCGCTGCACCTTTTGTGGCTAACTATCGTAAGTTCAGGGCTAGAGCTTGTAAGTGGAATGGGCCGGTCAGCATTAGCCAGTGTGCTATTCCCACCCGAGCCAACTGGTGGGCATCACCTGCTTACAAGCAATTGACAATGAGTCAACAAGGTCAACTCAAATGGGTACAAGATAACCATATGATCTATAACTACTGCACCGATGTCAAGCGTTTTAAGGGACAGATGCCACCTGAATGCTCTAAGCCACAATTCTAACCGGAAGAAGAATATATAATTCATTTCCAATGCATTGAAGATAAATTCATTTGTATTACTTCATTTTATTTCAACATTTTAAGATTCTTTTGTTGCAATCCAATTTTTTCCCTTTCTTCTTGCACTTTTGTGTATGTACTCCCCGAAACATGCTATTCATAATGATAATTAAATAATTTAAATAATAAGTTGAGTAAATTTGATACGAGCCTGTTAGGGGTTGTATCGGGATAGGATAGGGCACCACTTCAAGCGTGTGCCGGCTCCGTCAGAAAATAGAAGAAAAGAACTAGAGATTGTTTATTAAACTTTGATTGATTCATTCATAACATTATGACACCTTAAATACTAGTTTATCAGATAACTCTCACAAACATAAGACTTATCCTAACATGACGCAAGACATATCCTAAACAATGACTCAACACTTATACTAATAAACATAATAAATAAACTACGATAGTTATCCAACACGCCATGCCGGGATAGCCGTCCCTCATCAACCACGGGCGTATCACTCCCCACTCCTTCAAAATCACCTTGCCCTCAAGGTGTTGTCTAAAATAAATCTTGATTCCGGGATCCCATGTTCTTCTTTGAATTTTAGCCTCCATTCCCATGGCAATATCCATGTTTTCAAAAGTTACCAATAATAGCAATGTCCTTGATATGCTGGTCTGTACCCACTTTAGAATAACAACCAAACTCTCACCAATATCAAAAACAATGTCTATCACGTTTCTAACCTCATCAACACCAATATCTTCATCAAAATCTAAGGACCCTTTAATCATAGGTGAAGCAATTTCACTTTTTAATGATGGAATGGTATCTGATTTCTTTTCAATTATATGCTCTATCTCCTTCTCTTCAATTGCCTCAAAACGAGACTCGACTATATGGGCTAAGGAAAAGGCTTCTCCTAAAGTTGTAGGCCTTGCCCTCAATAGTTCTATTTGTAACATCAGTTTAAGCCCGGAGATATAAAACGATGTAAGTAAAGATTCAGAGATCCCTGTTACTCGATTTGCAAGTATCACAAACTCACTCTCATATTCAGCCACCGTACCCATTTGCAAGAGCTTAGAGAGTGCGTATTCCGCGTCCTGATCGCTGCCGCATGATGCCATGAATAATAAAGTTCGTCTTTGTGGTTTATGCCAAATCCACACCATAGTCCCTGATCTTTTTTTTTTTTTTTTTTTTTTTTTTTTTTTTTTTTTTACAAAAAGTAAACCGAACCGAACCGTATTAAATATTTGGATATTCAGGTCAACCCGAAAACCAAACCTAATTCAATTTTGGTGGTTTTCGGTTCGGTTTAATCCAATTTAAATTCGGTTTGGTTCGGTTTTCAATTCCCAAAAAAAGTTTAACTAAATAAACGGACCAACCTGATAACCGAACCGACGAACACCCCCAAGTCAGGTTAACTTTTTCTTTGTTTCTTTTTTATGAAACCTCGTTGAAGACCGCCTGATACTATGGATATATATTGAATTGTTCTTCAATATATGTATACCAAGGCATAGGGATGAGCACGGTATCGTACCGAATTACTGGTACCGATTTTTTTTCGAGCATAAATTAGTGGTACCAGTACCGTACCAAACGGGATTCGGATACCGGTACCGAGAAATCGGGCTTTCCCTATTTTTTCGGGAATTTCCCCATTTGGTACCGGTCCCGTACCGAATTAGTGGTCCATATGCCTTGGCAAGGCATATGGACACAAACATATCTGAATGATATATATAACTAAGAAAAACTATAACAAAACATGATAATATTTTATTTTTTTCATAGAACATTCGACGTACATTCTAGCAATCAACTACTCAGAATCATTAATCCGTTCGCCTTTCATACTGTTTATTACCTCCAAAATCTCTCTACGTAGTCCTGAAACTGTCAAGGTATTAATTTGTTCACATACAAGCGAAAACCATAAATGCCCAATTTCCTTCAAATAGCTATCGAACCAGTCACATATTACCTTAGCAGTAGCTAAAACATACAAACCACAATCATAACCATTGTCTTGTAACGGGCCACATTCATATTCGAAGTAATTTGGTTTAGGAGAATAAGCACCCATATACGGAACAAGTTTGTTGTAAAGACACTTTGCGTGTGTCTTATTCATGCCACCTAAACTGTCATGATGATATCAGTTTTTTCATATGCAAGTAAGCTCCAATGATTGCCGCCTTCAGCCCTTGACACGTCATCACTGTCATTAACAGGGAATATAATAAGCTTTTTAGACGGTAGGTTTAAGGATTTTAAGAAATCTTGGAGGCTATTGGTGTCGGGACAGTTCATTATCCAATAAGTAATTGCCGGTGGGACAAGTAAGATGTGTTCTGAAGGATAGAATGAAGAAAGGTAACTGAAATAAAACTCAATGATACGATCATTGAGCCACTTTGGTCCTTCTAGAGTCACGAGATCTGATTGTCTTAGCACTGCATCATTATACCTAAGGATTATTTCATCGAATGAGGTGCTCGCCATGTTGCAAACAAAAAAGCTCGACTACGACATTCATAAACGAACTACTAAGAAGCCATTAATAAGTCAGGCAAAATTAAATTTGTCAAACAAAAAAGTGTATATCATAATCAAAAAGCCCCACCGCAAGTGTTGTTTGCTATTTTTCTCGTTAACAAACACAAGCGACCTACACACACCTACCTTTTTCTGATCCAAGACAAAGGTAGTGTTTGATTATGACTTAAAATGTCTTAATTCATTAAGAGGTAAATTTATTTAGTCATTAAATGAGTGTTTGTTTGGTGCTTAATTTAAACGGATAACCTAATAGAAAAAGCCATGAGAGTGAGGGTTTCTAAATTAAGTCCTCACTTTTATCTTACTTTTACATATTAATTACCTCCCACTTCTTAACCTCTAATCCTAAGTAACTTGTTTTTATTTTTAGAGTATAACAGTATTTTTTTCTAATTCAGACACTTTATTAAGCACACAAAACAAACAACCATTATCATATATCCAAACACTACAAGACTTAATAAAAAAAACTAAACAAGCAGCCCAAACACACGCTAACACACATACCTCTTATGTTCCAACCGACATACACACCTTATAAATTGAACCGCACCATCTTTTTTCTGACAAACACACATACCTCTTTGAGATCCGAGAAAGTATGGAACCAATTCTAATGGATAGAGCGAATGATAGGTAACTTTACTTTAAACCATAATTATATTATAGTTTATGTAAATTTAAACCCTAAAATTATAATCTTATGTGTGTGGTTTTTTGTTTTTTTATTGAGCAGTTATGAAAACATGATGATGGTCGCATCTCCTAATGGAAGATGTTATCTTTTTCATAAGCAAACAGGCAGAATTAGTTGGTATGTTGAAACGGGGGAGAAGTTTATACACCTTGCGATCAGAGGAGATGATGTCGAGGACTATCTAGACCTCAAGTCACAGGATACAAACGCAATTGTTTGGTCAGATAACAACACGAATCTGTACCACTTCAAGCCCAACAACATACCGAAGGTATTCCTTTTTAACTAATGTATCTTAAATTTTCAATGCATGTTAAACATTTACACATTGTGCAGTTGGTTTTACTTTACATAGAGGTTTCTTTATTTATTATCCGGATATATAATGGGTCTTATTTGGTTTGCAAAAGGTTATAATGTAGGAGATGGTAAGCTACATTTACTAAATAGGGTTTTTTGTGTGTCGCCAAAATCACGTGAGAGTTTTATTAACGGGCAGTTCTGGAAGGAAGGATAAGATGCAATACACAACATTTATTTATATGGTTAATCTGTAACATTATTAACAATACACTATGATTTCTAATTCCTTGGTCATGAAAAATTGCAAACATTCTAATACACGTCAGGCGTGTGATCAATGTAAAGTGAAGGGGGTTTATTTTTAACGGTTTTCATTACTAATTTGTCTGGAATGTGACTGTTGATGCTGGAATGGTGTGATGTATAGTATGTTGTGTTTAGCATTTTATTTTTATTTTTATTATTATTATCTAACTGTAAATTACCAGCCTTTTTTGAAAGTTACATTGGGCTTGTTAAGTATGTCCCTAGTATGTGTGCTTGAAGTTCGCTATTATTTGATTTTTACTTTTAAAAATGTCTAATGTTCACAAATTCATTTCTTTTTTGGTAATGGAATTTATTTGGTTTGCAAAAGGTTATTATGTTTTAATTGTCTTTCATGCAATAGGGAGCAGCATCTTTTAAATATTAATCTGGTGCTTAGTTTATGTGCTTCTTGCTATTGTCTCTATATGTGTTGTTAACTCAGTTTGACATATTAAACATTGTCTTAATATGCGTTGAATTCTCCACAGCTTATACCCTTTGACACCAAAGAGAAAATCCAACAATACGTTAATCACCATTATGTGGACTCAGATACCAAGGTAAACATAACAAAAGAAGTGTACCATTTCAACCATGCGGGGAAGAAGGCAGATGATACTAGTCCAGGTGCGGCTTTCAAAATTGAAAGAGAAGATTTTTATTTACATAGAAGCTCAGATTGGTCGCTAAGGTTTGCTCGTATCAGGGCGTGGTTTCCAAGTTTCTCCGATCAAGAGCGTCACCGGCCTGAATGCGTGGTTTACCATGCGCGGGATTCTAGCAAGTTCATCCAAGTTTGCAACAAATACAAGTTGCAGCCGCTGCCAATTGATTGTCCTCTTAATGAGTTAATAGAGACGTGTCAGAACATTTAAATGTGTAGTACACTTACATTAAATGTTTCTATTTGTGAAATGTGGTTAATCCAACTTTAGAGAAAAATGTTGACAATTGTTTGCTCATTTCTACCAACTCTTAGGATGTGTTTGGTATCAGGGTTTCAAAATGAAGGTATGGCTTTGAAAATCATTGGTTATGTTTGCTTTGGGTGTATAGGTTTAGTCACACCCACCAAATGAGGGTTTCTACATACCTTGTAAGATTGGTTGATGTGGCCAAAGCGTTCCACTACCCTCGTAATTGATGAATTTTTAGTGGCAATTTTCAAAATATTTTCCTCGATTTTGAAAGTCATGAGTGCATGTGAATATATTTTAATTCTTTATTGCCTTTAAATGGGTCCACTAAAGTGTGATACACATACCTTATAAATCAATCCAAACAACAATTATATATACATTCATTGTCATACCACCTTATATCTATACCCATACATATTATGATTCAAGACAACAAACCAAACGCCCCTTTACACATTGTAATTTATTGGGGGGCAATCATCACACAATTTTGGGATTTCTACTTGATGTTGTAAAACGAAATTTAACAAATGATTATCATTTGCATGACCTAGAATATCTAACCACGGACCAAAAACAGTATCTCTAAACAATCTAATTAGATTTGAATTCCGTGACAGCTTACCTTTAATTTTTTCAAGCAAAAAAACCTTTGATCGTATGGTTATCTTATCATTAAAGAATCCTTCCATTTAGGGTTTGAATGGGTTTGATTATGGTTAGGGTTTGTGTGGTTTTAATTATGGTTAGGGTTTAAGTGGTTTTGATTTGCAGTTTGGTGGGTTAGAATTATTGAGTGTGTGTGTGTGTTTTGAATTAATGAGTGTTTTGAAATGTGTTTTGTTGTAAATATTACTTTATGTGAAAATTATAAAAAAGTTAAAAAGTAATGGGAATAAAAAGAGACATAGTACAAAGGTAATCGTGAACATGAGAAAAATAAAAAAGTCGCTTAACTTTATAGCCGTAAGTCGCTTAAGTTGCTTGAGTGTTATTGGGAACAAAAAGAATAAAATATTAATATATGATGTTTGACTTTTGTACTTGATTCTGACAAAAATAAAAGTCGTTTAAATTACTTACAAGTCGTTTAAAGTAGGTCGCTCGAAAAGTACATGCCTTTATAGCTTACACATGCAGGAAAAAAAAGGACATTGCGCGAACTTTTTAGTGCCACTTGGCGACTTCTTATTAAAAGTAAGAAAGTCGCAAGTCACTCGGTCTAGTTAAGGAATAGCACTTTTTTGGTTTAGAGAAGGTACAAACGTTGAGCGACTGGTCTACTCTCGGAATTTTCTCTAAATATTTTTGTACTTATCTTTTCAAGAAAGTTTCCACCTAAACTTTCAAATACTTAGATATTTTTCCAAAATATCTAAGTTCAAGTTCAAAATACTTACTTTTGATTGTTGAGGAGATTAGGAAAAGTTAGTGAATTATTTGTTAGTACCCACTAACTCCATCATCTTTTTTCTTGCTTAGAGATTTTACTTGTTGAGTTCCGCCGCCTTAGAAAGTCGAAAGTGGTGAGACTCGGTTGAACTTTGAAGATGACTCCTAGAATGTTTAATTCATTCAGGGACTTCATTTACAGATATTCCATGTCCAAATACTGTTCAGAGATCATTGAGGTCTGAATTGGCCCAACAATATCTACTGCTAGCTTTAGAGTGCACAGTATGTTTACCCGCCATTCAGCAAAAAAAGACTAATGGGTCCGCCATTAACGCCATCCCGCATCGGTCCCTAGCATCATTCGTCCCTTCATTGCTCTACCGGTGGACGTTATTAACATATTTTTTTTTTTGAGTGGGTGGGTATTTTTTTTTGTAGGGTTTTTTGTGGGACCTCCATGCACCAATACAGTAATTGGTTTTATAGCTATAGATGGTATTTTAGTTATTGAGGTGTTATTGGTGAGGTACTGATGTGACATTGAGATTACATACCGATAACATTTATTGGTATCTTCCTTCACCTAGCACTCTTACAATTCGTACCACGTATTTTAAACAATATAGATATAATTAACCAAGAGACTAGTCCAAGTGAAGTATCATCTAGATAAATGACTAATTTTCCGTCAAATTAGTAGCATTTATAACTACCTGACAAGTAACGTAGCTAGTGGCACATAACAAAAAAATGAATATTTAATGCTGACAACTACGAGAAGAATGTCAAAATGCAGGAACTTACAAGTGCTAGTTGTGACTTGTGGTGCATAACCAAAAAAAGAACAGGAATCTTTTAAGCTGACAGCTAAAAAGAATGTCAAGATATGATCAAAATAAAGTCAATGGAACAATGTGACACAAGTGGACTCATTTGGTAAAGCTAAATATGTTGGACACAAGCTATATAAAGCATCACGAAACAACAAGAACATCAACCAACAACATACATAATCACATACCTGACAAACCAGAGAAGAGAACTGTCCATAATTTTGAAAAATGGCGAGTTCTCGAGCTTTGATCATGGCTGTTTTTGTGTTTGCAGTAGCATTCTACTCCTCTGTGGTTGATGCAAAGTTCTCAAAAAGCATGTATTTCAATTGGGGTGCTCATCATTCTTTTATTTCAAGCGATGGTGAGGACGTCCACCTTGTTTTGGACCAAACTTCAGGCCGGTATCAAGATTTAAACTTAATTGTATTATTGTTACATGATATAATATTTGCATCGAGATTATATATTAATAAATGATAAAACTGAACTTTGGATGACAGGATCTGGAATACAATCAAAGAGGACGTTCTTATTTGGTAGCATTGAAATGCAAATCAAGTTGGTTCCAGGGAACTCTGCTGGAACTGTAACGGCATATTATGTATGTGCAAGGATAACTCATCACAAACATTATAAAAAATACTGCTTATAGTATGGTTCAAAATGAAAATGAGTACTAATTACTTATGTTGTATCATGACAGTTGTCTTCTACGGGTGCAAAACATGATGAGATCGACTTTGAGTTCTTAGGGAACTCAACAGGAGAGCCATACACGGTGCACACAAACATATTTACTGAAGGTCAAGGTAACCGAGAGCAGCAGTTCCAATTATGGTTTGACCCGACTGCCAATTATCACAACTACACTATCCACTGGAATCCTACTGAAGTTGTGTGAGTCTACCAACTCAAAACAACATTGGTTTTCATAAAAAAAACAGTTTTTAAGGTTAATTTTCTGACTATATTTTATCCTGTTAACGTAATACAGATGGTAAGTTGATAGTATACCGATCAGAGTCTTTAGAAACTATTTTAAAGCCAAGGGATTGCATACCCGAACCAACAAGGGATGAAAGTCTACTCAAGTTTATGGAATGCCGATAACTGGGCTACAAGAGGTGGGCTAGTCAAGATTGATTGGACCGCTGCACCTTTTGTGGCTAACTATCGTAAGTTCAGGGCTAGAGCTTGTAAATGGAATGGGCCGGTCAGCCTTAGCCAGTGTGCTATTCCCACCCGAGCCAACTGGTGGACATCACCTGCTTACAAGCAATTGACAATGAGTCAACAAGGTCAACTCAAATGGGTACAAGATAACCATATGATCTATAAGCACTGATGTCAAGCATTTTAAGGGACAGATGCCACCTGAATGCTCTAAGCCACAATTCTAACCAGAAGAAGAATATATAATTCATTTCCAATGCATTGAAGATAAATTCATTTGTATTACTTCATTTTATTTCAACATTTTAAGATTCTTTTGTTGCACTCCAATTTTTTCCCTTTCTTCTTGCACTTTTGTATATGTACTCCCCGAAACATGCTATTCATAATTCCAAATATGATCAAGTTGCCCAATCGATGGGGATTTTTGACCTTGGATTTGAAAATTCTTAAACTGACGAGTTGCCCAACACCCAGTCAACCAGGGGACGCCATGTGTCGAAATTTTGGGCAACGCCTCCTATTTTTGGGCAACTTGGGACACTTGGCGTCCCATGGGCGGCAACACGTTTTTGGGCAATCACGCTTATAGTTTAAGAACTTTCAAATCAAAGGTCAAAAATCCCTATCGATTGGGCAATCGCGCTTATGGATGTAGCAATCCTCTTTTAAGAAATCAAAATAACCAGTTAGCATCAAGCATGTATGATGTATCACTGTTGAGCTAGAATTAAGACTTGCAATAAACAATGAAGAATCAAATTAAATAATTATGACTTACAATAGTACCTGTTTATGTAGATCGACTACCAATAAACTATTAGATGTTAAACTAAACTTAGTATAGTTTGGTTAGAAAATTGTAAATTAGAAAGTATAGGTATGTATTATGTAAAGTTTAGAATTCTGTAAACCGGTATTGGGCCGGGTCATAATGGGTAGAAACGGTATAAACCGTTTAGTTAGGTTACAACGTTTAGAATAGGTATAACGTTTAGAAAAGAATCGACATGTCTCTTGAAGACACCGATTCAATCAGTATATATATGTCAAGTTCTGTAATCAACATTCATCAATCAATATATCAGTTGCAAGTTATAAACCAATACAAGTTTATGTTATTGTGTTACATATTTCTGTCCCAAAACCTTTTCATATATACCGAATATACAAGTGAACAACCTGTGAAATCAGAAGAAACCAACAATTGGCATCAGAGCAAGAGTTTAATCGATCCAGGGAAGAACGAGTGTAAGTGGCCATCGATTGAAAAGCAAGAATCAAAAGCGAATGGTTGTTGTACAACCTGGTGTGTAGCGATATTGGAATCACGAATCAGAAAAGGAAGAAACCGTCAAGTAACCACCATCAGAAGAAGAAGACGTCTGGTGTTTGCCCTAATCGACCGGTTTTAATTCTTTCAACCTATTTACTATTTACTACTCCATATAAAATAGGAAAAGTTTTTTATTGATTGTTAGTAAGATAGAAATTTCCCACTAGCGAGAAAAATCCCGATTGATGAAAGTAGCAAAAACTGAATCATATTCCTTTTACAATATCCTTAGTGGCAACATCCTTAGTGGCAATATCCTTAGTGGCAACATCCTTAGTGGCAATTAAGAACTTAGTGGAAATCAAGTCCTTCGTGGCAAACAATACCTTAGTGGCACAGATAATAAGCAAAAGAAAACCTGAGTGGTACAAGCAAAACAAAGAAAGATAGGAAGAAAGAAGGCTAGAAAGGCTAAAACACGTCAAAGCATGACGAACGACAAAGAACAAAATATTGCACTTCAATGCCCGAAACTTAGTGACACAAACTACACAACATGGGCAATCATGATGGAAACAATATTGAAGGCATATGGCATTTGGGATGCAATAGAAGTGAAAGAAGGAGACAAAGCAAATGAGAAGAAAGAAAACACATCAAAGGCAATGATCTTCCAAACATTGCCTCAAGATGTTTTAATGCAAGTAGCACAATACTCGACTGCAAAAGAAGTATGGGAATCAATTAAAGTCAAGTATTTGGGGGCCGACTTAGTTCAAAAGGCAAGACTGCAAACTTTAAGAAGTGAACTAGAGACTCTACGAATGAAACCGGATGAGAAAGTAAGTGATTTTGGAGGGAAGTTAAGTAGTATAAAGGCAAAGTTTAAAAGCCTTGGTGGAAAGTTGAAAGACAAAGTGTTAGTAAGAAAACTACTCAACTCCGTTCCAAAGAAGTTTCTACCAATAGTGGCGTCTATCGAGCAATATCAAGAAATTGACACCATGCCATTTGAAGAAGCAATAGGACGAATAACTGCTTTTGAAGAACGACTCAAAAGTCAAGACGAACATGAAGAAAATCATCAAGACAAACTTCTAATGGCAAGTTCAAGAAATCAAGGACATGAAAGAGGACGAGGAAGAAACTTTAACAAAGAAAGAGGTACATATCGAGGAGAACGAGACAAGAGTGACAGGAAATGCTACAAATGTGACAACTATGGACACCTTTCATATGACTGCACCAAATGGAAGGAGAAAGACAACAATGAAAAATCACATAGCAACAAATGGAAAGACAAGAAAGAAGAATCTCTTCTCGCTTATTACTCTGATGAAGATGCAGCGTTACTATGAAGACAAGTCAAGAAAGTTGAAGACTCACCATAGACAAGTTTAGTTTATGGGGGAGTATTAGATGTTAAACTAAACTTAGTATAGTTTGGTTAGAAAATTGTAAATTAGAAAGTATAGGTATGTATTACGTAAAGTTTAGAATTCTGTATAACGTTTAGAAAAGAATCGACATGTCTCTTGAAGACACCGATTCAATCAGTATATATATGTCAAGTTCTGTAATCAACATTCATCAATCAATATATCAGTTGCAAGTTATAAACCAATACAAGTTTCTGTTATTGTGTTACATATTTCTGTCCCAAAACCTTTTCATATATACCGAATATACAAGTGAACAACCTGTGAAATCAGAAGAAACCAACATAAACAATGAAACTGAACAAAGAATCGAATGTAATCTAATCTGATACAAAGAAGATAGAATAGTCGTTTATGGAATATTAAGCGTAATGAAGACAACCTGAAGTCCTACTATATGACTATTTATACTAAGATAAAACTTGCTAGCTAAACATACCATAAAACCTTGAGGAATGCTATATCCACAAAGAAAACATCCACAAAACATCCACAAAATGAGTTGTTGGAGTGTGATTGGTGTATTTTGCTTTGTTTCTCTCTTTTCTATTTGATTAAGCCAATCACAATCCGACAACTCATTTTGTGGATGTTTTGTGGATGTTTTCTTTGTGGATATAGCATTCCTCTAAAACCTTAGCTTCTATACTAAGTATTAAAAGCTGGTTTTTGCTAACATGTCATAGAACTATTGGATGATATTGTTACTGATGATGTCACTTATATGTCTACATTAAAAATATACTTTTAATTTACTTAACAAACAAGTGCAACATTGGAACGCGAGAAGCAGCCCTTGCATATCTTCCATGCACTGGCAATTCAAAATTCAAATTGAAAGCATCCTTCATCTTCATTATTTACCTTTATTAGACTCACTTTTATCTCCCTCAAAACTCCTTAATTTTGTATATGTACTCCTCAAAACATGCTATTTGCTAATAAAATAATTTATATTTGGTATTATAGAATTGGCGCCTCGAGTTCTTGTTTACATCAACTATATGATGGATAATGTGATTTAGAAGGTTGTAAAATACTAAAAGTTAAAATTTTGAATATTATGCAACACTCAGCTCAATTAAGCCATATCAGTTTTTCATATTTTTCACATTTCTATCTGACCCATAGAAGCTAAAATGCAACCCACGATGATTATTATTAAGGAAATGAACCGAAATAATCACATCTAGTTTTAAACTCGTAACAATTTTAAACTCTTCAGGAAATAACTTTTTTGGTCATGAGCCTGGCCCTGGTTGAGTATAGCCAAGACGATGAGCTCAAGCTCAATATTGAAGTCTCGGTTGTTGAGCTTGAATTGAGTTTTTATCTTCGATGTTGCAGAGTATTGACGCGATTCATTTATACAACTACTCCTACGCCCGTTTGTAACAAGAACAAATTATCATATTCAGATTGTTATATGTCACAGAAACACTTTTGAAACGTAATGCCAAACATCCAAGTAAATACATGTGGAAAGAACGTTTCTATTTTTTGGTAATAGTACATACATTGTTTTTCGAAGAAAGCGACTAGTGTTACTATTTTCCATATGGGTTCACGTTTTTCAGGACCCCTAAGGAACGAAATGATGGTTTTGGTATAATCATAGCTGGCTAACCACATCTCAAGTGCAGAGCCTCTTTAATCGGTTTGCACAGATCAAGTTTAATTTACTATCTAATACAAGCTTAGCAATTTTTACCCACAAATTATTAAAAAAAAAGGGCAAGATATCGTCGACAAGGAAACAAATCCATGTATCAACAAGTTAAATGAACAATCGGAAATATCTATAAAATAGGATGTTGCAGTAAAACACATAAAGAATGTATCATGTATGTCAATGTCAAGTGCCAAACTCATAACCACTTTCACAAGTACCGGTTGTGGTGGATAACTAAAAAAACTTGATGGTACATGTTGACCACTAATACAAGGCTCAAGAATGTCAAGATGCAGGAACCAGAATAAGTACTGGTTTGTGACTTGTGGTTGTGGTGCATAACATAAAACATGAATGTTTCAAGCTGACAGCTAAAAGAATTTATAAAGTCAATGAGCAATTTGACACAAGTGGACTCTTTTGGTAAGCTACATATGTTGGACACAAGCTATATAAAGCATTCAAAATTAATCAACAAGAACATCATCAAACGACATACACAATAACATACGTAACGAATCAAAGAACAAAACTGTCCATTATTTTGAAAATGGCAAGTTCTTGGGCTTTCTTTATGGCTGTTTTTGTATTTGCAGTAGCATTCCGTTCCTGTGTGGTTGATGCAAAGTTCTCAAAAAGCATGTATTTCAATTGGGGTGCTCAGCATTCTTCAATTTCAGGCAATGGTGATGACGTTCAACTTGTTTTGGACCAAACTTCAGGTATCAAGATTTAAACTTTAATATAAAAATTGCTTCTAGATTAAATAATACTAAATGAAAGAAAAGAATAATCCAACTTCGATTACAGGATCTGGTATACAATCAAAGAGGGCCTTTCTATTTGGTAGCATCGAAATGCTAATCAAGTTGGTTCCAGGGAACTCTGCTGGAACCGTAACAGCATATTATGTAAGTACAATAAAACACTTCGTAAAGTATATTAGATTATACGTAAATATTTTGATTAAATGTTGTATTGTGACAGTTGTCTTCTACGGGTGCAAAACATGATGAGATCGACTTTGAGTTCTTGGGAAACTCAACAGGAGAACCTTACACGGTGCACACAAACATATTCACTCAAGGTCTAGGTAACCGAGAACAGCAGTTCAAATTATGGTTTGACCCGACTGCCAATTATCACAACTACACCATTCATTGGAATCCTACTGAAGTTGTGTAAGCATACCAACTCAAAACAAAATTGGTTTTCATAAAAATAAAAACAGTTTTTGAGTTTATTTTTCTAACTATATCTTATCATGTTAACGTAATGCAGATGGTATGTTGATAGTATACCGATCAGAGTCTTTAGAAACTATCAAAGTCAAGGAATTGCATACCCAAATCAACAAGGGATGCGAGTCTACTCAAGTTTATGGAATGCCGATAACTGGGCTACAAGAGGTGGTTTAGTCAAAATCGACTGGACTGCTGCACCTTTTGTGGCTAACTACCGTATGTTCAGAGCTAGAGCTTGTAAGTGGAACGGGTCAGTTAGCATTAGCCAGTGTGCTATTCCCACTCGAGCCAACTGGTGGACATCTAATGTTTACAAGCAATTGACAGTGAGTCAACAAGGTCAACTCAAGTGGGTACGCGATAACCACATGATTTATAACTACTGCACCGATTTCAAGCGTTTTAAGGGACAGATGCCACCTGAATGCTCTAAGCCACAATACTAACGGGTCGAATATCTAAACTCATTTCCAATCCATTGAAGATTAATTATTTAACAGCAAATTTTATATTGTTGAAACTTGAAACTATTATATATTCGTCACATATTCTACACATTTGTATCAATCAAAATATAAATGAACTGAAAATGCACTATCTATTTTTTATTACCCTTATTGAAATGCAACATGTGCTAAAAGACAGTACAAGTAACATAATTTAAGACAACATTATCCTAGAAAAAAAAATAAAACTAGAACAATGGTCTAGTTTAGCTAATCAATATGCACCCAAATACCCTTGCTAGGAATATTACGATGTGTTACAAACATCAAGTAATAACCCGGTGGTGCATACATTCCAGACGGTGGGGCTACAGCCGTGATCACGTTCTTTTCGACCTTTTCCACCCCAGTGATTAACAGCCTTTGGTTTTGTGAAAAACCATGAGTTGTAAAAGGCGGGTACAAAAGAGTTAGTAAAATATCTCCATATCCTAAGTTTGCATTCGATTTAACTGTAAATGCCACCTTAAATGGTACACCATACTTCAAAACCGTAGTGGTACCATCTTCTTTAATGACGGGCCTTTCTTTATCAAGCTTAGGGTCGAGATAGGGAGGTGTAAACTTCTCGACACGTAGTTCTGTCGGGAAAGGACCGTCAAAAGTATAGAACTGGTGAGCGTTACTTCCCATAACCAAAATTTTACCGTCGGGAAGTACTGAGGATGTTGAATGGTACATTCTAGCAATGGTTGTCGGGTTAAGTTCCTTAAATCTTTTTCCCATTTCGTTTTCGGGCATATATAAGGTTGGGGTGAGGTTCGGGTCTTCACCGTCTTCCCATCCAGAAGTACCCTTTTTCGCACCATTTATCAATAGGAGCTGTCCGTTGGGAAGCTGTAAAAGATCACCCATGACTCGGGGGGATGGCATGTCTTGTTCTTTTTCCCAAGCAGGTTTCTCCAACATTGGTTTAATACGGTTACAATCCGCTAGAGCGGGTGTAAAAACTCTATTCTGTGTGTACCTTGGGTCAATATTTTGGAAAGCATCGCGTTTGTTACCACCACAAATTACTACTTCAACTGGGACCGGTTTGGAGTTATCCGGGCTAAGCCTTAGTGGTAAAAGAGCAGATTGGCCAGAAGGCGGGTAGTTGCGAGACCCGCCTTCTAGCTTGGGTAACTCCTTAATGACCTTTCCGGTTTTTGGATCAAAGACGACGGCACGATCATTAGCGAATATGAAGACATCACCATCAGGAAGCATGTAGACAAAAGGATAGAGGTTATTTTCGACATGCAGATCTTGTCCCATAGCGGGCTCGGTGGTTTGTTTAAGGAAGGGGAAATCAACCACCTTAGGTTGGAAGTCGAATGTTGGCGGCATAATGTCGTAACTATATGAATCTCGTCCTCCTACAATGATCGCAGTTCCGTCTTCCAATACGCAGTTTGTTGCATACCATCTAACCGCACCAAGAGCGTTTTTTCTTTCAATAAACTTTGGTTGGCGTTCCGTTGGTGAAAACATTCTAACGGATCGACCACCCATTCTGTTACCTCCGGTCGATATAAGGTTACCATCTGGCAACATGTGTCCTGATGAGCACCATGGATCGGTCTCGACCTATAGTACATGACAAAATTTAGTTAATTTTTTTTAACAGTAAAAAGAATATATAAGAAGTATGTTAAATGGTTTAGGCTACTTACATAAACAGAAACAACTTCTCCTGTCTCGACATCATATTGTATACCATGAGCAAAACAATCGGGTTCATTGTTATTATCGGGATTAGTGGGACAGTTGCCCTTGGGACCTAATTCTCGGGTTGAAGGGCCAAGGTTTGTGGTATCGTACCAAACGGCCTTGTTGTTTGGCATTAACTGATATTGCATTGCATTAACACCACAATTCGGGTTATGTATGGCCCATTCACCCTTATAATCGGTCTGATATGGAGGTTGTCCATATAGTGGTGGATCGAAAAATCCGCCATTTCCTTTATTACTTGGTATTGGAGGTTTTGGACCATCTTTGCCTCCATCTTTGCCTTTGCCATCGTCATTGCCTCCCTTGCCTTTGCCATCATCTTTGCCACCTGGAGCGTTAGGATCATTTTTGCCTCCCTTGCCTTTTCCATCATCATTGCCTCCTGGAGCGTTAGGATCATTTTTACCTCCCTTGCCATCATCTTTGCCTCCCGGTGCGTTCGGATCAGTTTTGCCCCCATCTTTGCCTCCCGGACAATCTTTGCCCCCATCCTTGCCTCCATCTTTGCCTCCTGGAGGTCCTGCTGGCGTAGGCCCAACGGGTGCTGGAGCATTGCCTCCTCCTTTGCCTCCTGGAGGACCATTGGGTCCTGCTGGAGCACCACCGGGTGCTGGAGCAACTGCTCCACCACCAGAATTAATTAACTTGCCATCTTTACATTGGCCCTCTATTTCAATTAAATGATGTGCAAGAACACAAGATGCAAATAACAAGTTAAAAAGAAATAAAAGGAGTTTAATTGAAGCCATAATTGGCATTTAGATTATTTATTTCTTGCTCAGTATTTTCTTACAGTTTTATAGTTAAAGTTTGGCCTCAAAACAAGTGAAATTTTTCTAAATATAGAATGTTGTGTCGTTATGTCTCTAATTACTCTCTGAGGACATCAACAAAGGTAGGAGTATTGTTGTGGTTATGTGGTATGTGAGAAACTTGATGCATAAACAAGTGTAACTTTGAAATTTTCTAAATTTAGTTATTTCACTTTCTAGTTTGTCTTGTCATCAGTACATCCTAAAAATAATGGTGTACTTTGGAATGTACGTGCAGAGTACATTCCAAATTAATCTGATTGTAAGCGGTTTTTTGTTTGTAAGGTTATATAACTAGAAGATCCATCAATTCGAGATCAGTTTAAAAACACTACATAGTGTTCAATAAGAAAATAAGAATCTAAAGGGACATATTATAAACTTGAATTAGTATTTTATATACATTTCAAGCTTAGTATGATTTTATTTGATTGAGCTTGAAGTGAGTCGAACTGAGGTCAAAGTACTACTAAAAGATCGATTCATGTACAATACATAATTCGTTTAATTTGAACGTTGTATAACCATCTTATGGTTTGGTAATAAACTCAATTGAATGTTAAAATCTGCTGGTGGTGTGCGGATTTTCCTTGCACGTAAACTGCCACAATAGCTAACATAGCTACATAAAAACATATCGAGGACAAGACATGCAAAAGGAAACTATATTTAGAGCCTTTCACTTGCTTGGAATTGAACATATATGATCACACAGATCATTTAAGCTAAAAAGTCCAATTCAAACAGCAAGTTGAGATAGAAAACTTGAATTCACTATCAGATCATTTAAGCTATATTTGCCTGCAAACCTTGTTGATCGGGTCTCACTGCCAGCCAAGAAATCGAGGTTCTTTGATCTTGTCATCCAAACAACCATTTAGTCGATATGGAGATTCAGGAACAACACTATCTTCTCCCTCGAAAGGCTAAACAAGGAGCTCCTCTTCAGTGAAGTAAAACTCTACTCTTTCAATTGGATTTGCAAGTAGACATAGCTAGAAAATTATCTCAGTCGGATCAACTGGTTTGACAGTCCATGTAGTTCTATCCCCTAATTATAACTTTGTTCTAGCACCCTACCAGCCTTTAATATATATTTTAGTTTACAATAAAAGTTAAATGTTCTATTTTCTCATATTTCAAATTAAATATATATGTTTAACCATAGCTGATCATAAATACTCATTTTAGGTGTCTTATGAACAAATTATTTGCGAATCTTGAATAGTCATTGTATTTGAATTGTTCTTGTTATATATGTACGGTATATTTGAATAAGAATGTATGTAGGGGTGTTCAAAAAACCCAAGAAACCGACAAACCGAGCCGAACCGTTCAATCTGAAACCGAAAAACCTGAAACCGAAACCCAAAAAAAACGCTTAGTACGGTTCGGTTTCGGTTTTGGATTTTAGATATTCATGGTTAACCGAACCGAACCGCGTATAATATATATGAAGGTTTTTATCTAAATATTCAAATAATTATACAAGGTTTTATTATATTGTTGCAATATTTTTATTGTAGAAAGATTTTTTCTCCTGTTGTAAACATTTACTAAGCATCTATGTGTGAAAATTGATTAATGTGATCGCAAACTATAAACGTCGAAAAAATATTTTTTGTTGATTTATTATGTGTGAATATGTGAATGTAATTATTATGATAGAAAAACTTTAGTATGACTTTAATCTATTAATGTCATTTAATTTTACTAAAATGACAATTCACATTGTAGATCATGTTACTGTTCATACGGTTACACTCAATTAAACATCTAAACTGGTTAACCGTGATCCGAACCGCGATTACCCACATATCTGGTTACCCACGTGGTTGGTTTGGTTTCGGATACTAAAATAAATTACCCTCCCCGTGATGAATGGTTTAAATCTTTCAACTAATCAAATCGAACCGAGCCGTAAACACCTTACAATGACTTGCACATGTCTTAAATTGCTAACTCTCGGTTTAGTTATTTCCAGTAATCGATTCTTCACGTTGCACACGTAATTATACATATATACCCTTTTTAAACGTGAGACTTTGGTCAACTTAACCTGGCTATAAGTTTTTTTTTAATGACAGTTAGCATAAACACTATATATTGAATCTTACACTTTATATTGCTTAAATTATCAAATAAACTTTATAAACACAACAAAATGTTGACTCTTGAATTTGATCTTACAAAGACATGTATATAATATTTGTATAAGCACATGTGATTTGAATTTGAGTGGTTGAGATACATGTGTCAAGCATGCTCTTTTTTTTAGTCAAATTAATGGTTCCAAGCTATATAATATTTGTTATTTAAATAACATTATCATTCCATTACTAATATTTAAATGAAACAAATAAATGCAGAATCAAATATTCCTCGAAACCAAACCAAATCTGAACATTTAAAGTCGTTTGTTGGATACTAATAATTTCAGATCAATCTAAATACTTATACGATGTTACTAAAAAACTATTACAAATATACATTTTAAGAATAATAAATAATGGCAGGAAGATAACAAATCATTATGAGCAAAAGCGAACTCATTTCTATATCGCCAAAGGATCCGAAGTGTTGTTTGGACATGAGCAAATTAGTTTGAACATGTTCTTTACGGTCATTCGTTACTTTGTTTACTATTAATATACGAACACGAGCAATTTCATTTCCTAAAACTACACACTAGTACAAAAATGTGGTTGTTTAATTGTTAGTGTCTGACTTGTTTGCTAAGAAAATGATATTATTCGTACTTATTGTAGACTTAATCAGTTAAGCACTTAAGCTCAAATAAACTTATATAAAGAAACCTTCTGTCGTATTTGTTTTGTCCATTTTTGTCTCTAGGAACTTCTTTTTTCAAAATAAAAGGTGACATTTTCTTTCGAACAAAAAAATTTACATTCCTTTAGACAAGTAGACTAGAGAATTCGTTTTGAATCTGAAATTTTTTTATAGATATTAAAGATACTAATGGCATTTTTAAGCTGTTATGGCTTCTTTTTTTTCTTGTACTTGAAATAAAATTAACTGCGACTTTTAGTTAATTATGCAAACTAGCAAGATACCCGTGCTATACAGCGATATCAAAGCAGACAAAATAAACTGTAATTGTTAAAGTACACGATAACAAAGACATGACCTCGGTAGTTGTTGATGATATGATGTTGATAACACAAAAAGAAAAACGTCATTTTTTTGATTCACCTCCACATAATATATATACTTTTCATTATCACAAGACAATACTGCTTCAAAAAGCTCTAGCTTCATCTTCCCAATACCTCAACTGAATAGATAATCAAAATCCTAAATAATCTATAATATCTAAAATATATATGATATATATCTATATTAATATATATAGTATATAGTAGTATAGTTATATATAATAATATAATATATATTATTCGTATATATATATACATATAGTATATATAGTATAATAATATTATATATATAATATATTATATATATATATATTATATAATATTATATATATATGGGTAGGGTTATAATAAAAAGTATCTTAAAATAAAAAGTCTACGGAGACGAATTTGGTACATCACAGTTTATACAAGTTCTGGCATCACCCATTTTAAGTCACGCATCACCAGTTATAAATTTTAGTGGCATCACAGTTACTGCATCACAGCTATAAATTACTACATCACAGTTAGTGCATTGCAGTTATTAAGTTACTGCATCACAGATTTTAAGTCAGCTGCATCATAGTTATAAATTTTAAGTGGCATCAGGACTTTTTAAGATCCTTTTTATTTAACCCAACACAGAAAAAAAAAAAAAAACACGACACACCCAACAGCCACACACCACACACACACACACACACCACACACAAACACACACACATATATATATTATATATATATTATAACATATATATAATATATTATATATATATATATATTATATATATAATGTTCGGTTAAGAGAAAAGTGCATTTTGGTAAGAAAAGTAAAAATAACTGGTGATGCACCATTTTTATTTTAGTGCCTCACAAGTTAAAAGAAAATAACGGTGGCATCAGAGTCTTTTTTTAGTACATCTACAGTTATTTTCTCACTTTTCTACCGAAATGCCACTTTTCTCTGAACCCTACCCCCATATATATATATTAGCTCCCCTCCGTCCCATAATAATTGTCCACTTTGACTTTTGAGTCTTTCCTTTTAAACTTTGACCATTAATTTTTTATTTGGTGTTATATAATAACTTAGGATAAACATTATACGCAAATTAAATGCATTTAAAACCCATCTATTTATATTATTTTTCATTCAAATATTATTTATACAAATAAAAATATTTATAGTTAAAGTTGAATACAAAGACTAAAAAAATCAAAGTAAAAACACTTATTATGGGACGAGGTAGTTTATATTTGAGAATTCTAATGTACATAAAGAATTTTAAAATAGTCATGATTATAAGTCTTTAATGTAATTAAGTAGTTTTCTGTTATAATAGTAATTTTTATGGAAAATAATTAAAAAAGTATGCATATCTACATCGTGTTTTATGGGTAGCGAACAAAATTTTTTGCTTTCCAGGTATTTTTCTTTCAAATTCAGCATCTTGTTAGAATATTTCAACATTTTATGAAACATTTTTGCCCCCTCTCAGCTAATAGGAAAAAAATTAAGGGCCAAAAAATTCAAAAACAATTTCGTAAAATAACTAAAAAAGACAATATAAAGAAAAGTACCATATAAGGCAAATCTTTTTGCTTCATACCCAGAAAACAAACCGATGGCAAGTGATATATTTTTTNAATTAACTGCGACTTTTAGTTAATTATGCAAACTAGCAAGATACCCGTGCTATACAGCGGTATCAAAGCAGACAAAATAAACTGTAATTGTTAAAGTACACGATAACAAAGACACGACCTCGATAGTTGTTGATGATATGATGTTGATAACACAAAAAGAAAAACGTCATTTTTTTGATTCACCTCCACATAATATATATACTTTTCATTATCACAAGACAATACTGCTTCAAAAAGCTCTAGCTTCATCTTCCAAATACCTCAACTGAATAGATAATCATAATCCTAAATAATCTAGTATCTAAAAAATATATATACATTTTTGAGAATTCAATGTACATAAAAGAATTTTAAAATAGTCATGATTATAAGTCTTTAATGTAAATTAGTAGTTTTCTGTTATAATAGTAATTTTTATGGAAAATGATTAAAAAAAGTAGCATACTACATCGTTTGTTTTTATGGGTAGTGAACAAAATTTTTTGCTTTTCCAGGTATTTTTCTTTCAAATTCAGCCTTTTTAGGGTATTTTGCAACATTTTATGGCATTTTTGCCCCCTCTCAGCTAATAGAAAAAAAAATTTGAAGGGCAAAAATGTCAAAAAATTTCGTAAAATAACTAAAAAATGACAAATTTAAAAGAAAAGTACCCATATAAGCAAATTTTTTTGTTCGATACCCTGAAAAACAAACGATGGCAAGTATGATACTTTTTTTTTTTTTTAATTATTTGCCCTAACTTTTATTTAAATGTTTTTCAATAAGGTGTTCATTTGTATTTAAGAAAATATTTTCCATAAAATGATTGAGACATTCCATTTTATTGTGTTTAGACATTTATACCCTCACAGTTACCCTTACACTTTCTCCCATGTAAGGGTATAAATGTCTAAACATAATTAATTGGATTATCCAAATCATTTGGTGAAGTGTGCAAATCATCTAGCTCCCTTATATTAAAATATGCTTGAGTTGTTTTGTATTGTATGCATCGATTGTAATACTACTTAAATTTTTTAAGACAACAGAATACTCTTTATATAGGAGTAAGATAAGATAAGATGAATTCTTCAAGTATTTGAGACTCAAAATTCAAAATGAACTCTTTTGGAGGCGTGTATATAAAAAAAAAATTATAGACTCCCAGAGTTGATTAATAATCGTAAAAAATTAATCAAAATAAGGTGACTAATATTTAAAATAAGATTAAACTTGTTGAAATGTAATATTTTCTTGAGGTATCATCACTTCCCATGTAACAGAATTGAATATGATAATCTTTAGTGTTGGATAATTATATTCATGGGAGATTTGAGCTCAAAATATTTATGTTAATCTACAAAAAATTGGATACGTGGTTTGTATTGCTTAAGGAACAACAATTAGCAAACCCTAATAGCACACGAAAATTCAGTCATCAATCTTAAGTTTCTTTCTTGCATCTTTAACTTGAGAATTTCCAGTGAGTGTACAAATAAATTTTACCTCAAAATCATAAGTAAGATCACAAGAAGGTGCAAACTATAAGTAATCGATCACACGGTATAGAGAATTCTCAAATCAAAGCGAAAGTCTTAGCTCCAAATCTAATTCTTGGCTACCATTTGAATCGGAATTGTGACCGCTTGATCCCATAAAATCGTTTTGATCTTTCCTTATGTTCATCCTTAAGGAATCCTACGAATGTAACCAATGCAAACATTAGAAACTAGATTAAAGATTTCATCTTCCAATGTTCCGATTACGTAAAAAAGGAAAATGTTGTATACACTTACCTCTATTAATTCGGGACTAAAAAGGTGTCTGGATATGCCTGCAGGTTGTGCATAGTGTTGAGCATCTAACATGGCACTGCTTGCATCCCATCTGATTTAAGATGTGGTAAATTAGGATCAATTAATAATTCATCCGTTTTTAAATGACATCTAAGATTACACATAGTAAAAAATTGTTGATATAGTTTGCAAATTATGGAAATACAAGGGAGTTAATTTACCTTAGGTTACTGCTTGCTATATGTGATTCACCATAAATGGCGTTTGTTCTATCGAATTCACCCATACCCATCTGCATTTTTTGAGATTCAGCCAATAATACTGATTAGAATTTTACTTACAACTGTTTTAAGTACTTATATATGTACAAATGATGCATATCGATCTATAAAATAGGAATACTGAAGAAGTAATCAAATAGTTAGGAGCGCGAAAAATAGCTTCATCTAGTTGAGAATATATGTACAAATGATGCATATCTATAAAATAGGAATACTGAAGAAGTAATCAAATAGTTAGGAGCGCGAAAAATAACTTCATCTGGTTGAGAAATTACACAATGAATCTGAATAGATAGTTAGGGTTTATAGTGCTATAATACCATGTGAGAATGATGTCCTTGATGAATATTACTATAAGAAGTTGTAGATGGTGAAGTGTATGAGAAGGAAGATGATGACGAATAGGCTGTTTGAATCCTGATATCCTCCTGCATACGAAAATCCAACAAGAAATGAGGAACATTGACGAAGATCAAGTGATTTGACTTCTTAAACCATCATAATCTGAATCTTAAATGTGAAAAAAGCAATCGTCTTTTTAAGGAAAATGCAAGAAAGGCAACTGAATTTGCTAAAATGAATGGTATTCCGCAAAAAAAATATGATGGTTTAATCTTTCTTCTAGTTCATGGGAACTATATATAGTGTTTTAAACCATGGATTGGATCATTCATTTTTTTCCTATATCCACTTTTGTTTAGACTCATTGTAACCTCTTTTCTAATTCTAGCTTCTTGCTAGTTTTAAACCACCAAATTTTGACTTCAACACTCAACAGTGAAGAAACTAATCATTGTTCTTGTGAATATGAGAATCAAGAAATTTTCCTAAAAGTAGGTGGTTTCCAACAAAAAAATAAGAAAAAAAAATAAAAATAAAAAAATTACATATTCTAGTAAACTACAGTGGTACCTTTGATGATTTAGTTTCAAACGGAAAAACTGGTTATGGTTTGATCACAAGTAAAGATTGAAATGGGCACCAAAATGGGGGATTAGGTTTTTAGAAACCCTAAATCATGGTTCAATCAGTCAAACCTTTATGACTAGTCATGTTTCATATGTTCAACACATCTAAAAAGTTCAAACCTTTTTTATGTGTGTATGTGTTTTCACAGGGAGTGTACGTGTGTGTGATAGATTTATAGAAAAAGAAAAACCTGTGGAAGATATCCCATTTGGCTATGAAGTCTAATCTTCTCTAACTGAGCAACACCAAGACCTCTTTGTGGTTGCTTTGGCTTATCCGAGCCACTCTTTTTCCCTTTTCTTGATGACGATCCACCGGAAGATGAAGAAGATCTTTCATTTCCACCAAAGAAGTTCATCTTTTTTACTTCAAGTTTCCGATATAAAGATTAAAAACTAATGATGTCTTCACCAACGACTTTGATCTTTAAGACTAAACTTGATCAAATCCTTGGTCTTTAGCTTGAGTTCGATAGGTATATATTAGTAGAATATATATAAGAGTGATTGATCAATCTTGGTCCCTTTTATAAGCTGTCAACTCTTAGAAAAAAAACCCTTGGTGATTATTGCATCGCTGGATCAGATTGCATTAAGATATACCTTGCAGGTTCTGACTCTCATCATTTCTATATATATGCCTAGATTTTATGTTTTTCCTAACTTTTATATTCTATTTTTTATTATCAAAACAAGGGTGTCAATAATTAATACAAATTTACAAATGGTTATGGAGACTTTCAGTATAGAGGATCTTGTCGCCATAAGAAGTAATTTTGTTACCTCTAGCTTCTCGCTAGAGTTTGATTTTCAATAAAAAATTCTTCGTTGTTTTAAAAAAATAAATATATGTAGACCTTGTATCTGATGAACATTATTGAAATAAAATTACGAAAAATAGAGGCATAACTATTAGATTTTACGAAGGCGAAATTTATACTCAACTAGCAAGACACTAGGTAAACAGCAAAGTATTGCACTAGGAGATCAGAGTCGCTTTAGCTTTAATTGGCCCTAACACCTTGTGATATTCTTTCTTCTAACTTCTTGATAGTGTCTTTAATGAAATCTCAGATTAAAAATAAAAAAAGAACTAAAGCCACAAGGGATACCAAAGTTCTTGTAGCCTAGTATAGTAGTACTCCTAAATGCTCTTCGACCAAATGGTTGTGATCGTATGTTAAGAACATGTATTTGGCTTTTTATATAAGACGACGGATATAATTGGAAAATATTTCATTGTCTAATCTTAAAGAAGCATATATATTGATATACAAGGATGGACCTAATGGGAGTCAGGTGTGGCACGGGCCACACCCGATTTCGAGTCACGAAGCGTAATTTTTTTTCGAAAAGCGTTATTTTTTTTATGTGCAACACCTAATGATATATTTGGCTACTTACTTTCTTTATATTGCGACTTTATTTTAGTTCAAAATTTTTTAATGGTGTAAATTTTATTATGATAAAAGAAGAATTATACGAGACCTTCACGAAATTTTTTGTGCAACATCCTCCTAGAAATTTTGGGTCCATCCTTGTTGATATATTGTGTGAAAACCTAATATACTACTGGTGTTTTAGTTTAATTAACCAATAAACTTGGAACTTGCATGCTAAGCCATGTGGTCAAAGCATGGTGATTAAATATATTGGCATTGGTGTACATAAACCCTTTTAAATGGACATACATCCAATTGCATTAAAAAAAACAATTGCATAAACTTTAGACATTAATTTTTGTATAAATGAAAACTTTTAAAATATTAAATTGCTTTTTTTTTTTTTTTTTTAAAATTAATAATCGTAAAAAATTAATCAAAATAAGGTGACTAATATTTAAAATAAGATTAAACTTGTTGAAATGTAATATTTTCTTGAGGTATCATCACTTCCCATGTAACAGAATTGAATATGATAATCTTTAGTGTTGGATAATTATATTCATGGGAGATTTGAGCTCAAAATATTTATGTTAATCTACAAAAAATTGGATACGTGGTTTGTATTGCTTAAGGAACAACAATTAGCAAACCCTAATAGCACACGAAAATTCAGTCATCAATCTTAAGTTTCTTTCTTGCATCTTTAACTTGAGAATTTCCAGTGAGTGTACAAATAAATTTTACCTCAAAATCATAAGTAAGATCACAAGAAGGTGCAAACTATAAGTAATCGATCACACGGTATAGAGAATTCTCAAATCAAAGCGAAAGTCTTAGCTCCAAATCTAATTCTTGGCTACCATTTGAATCGGAATTGTGACCGCTTGATCCCATAAAATCGTTTTGATCTTTCCTTATGTTCATCCTTAAGGAATCCTACGAATGTAACCAATGCAAACATTAGAAACTAGATTAAAGATTTCATCTTCCAATGTTCCGATTACGTAAAAAAGGAAAATGTTGTATACACTTACCTCTATTAATTCGGGACTAAAAAGGTGTCTGGATATGCCTGCAGGTTGTGCATAGTGTTGAGCATCTAACATGGCACTGCTTGCATCCCATCTGATTTAAGATGTGGTAAATTAGGATCAATTAATAATTCATCCGTTTGACATCTAAGATTACACATAGTAAAAAATTGTTGATGTAGTTTGAAAATTATGGAAATACAAGGGAGTTAATTTACCTTAAGTTACTGCTTGCTATATGTGATTCACCATAAATGGCGTTTGTTCTATCGAATTCACCCATACCCATCTGCATTTTTCGAGATTCAGCCAATAATACTGATTAGAATTTTTACTTACAACTGTTTTAAGTACTTATATATGTACAAATGATGCATATCTATAAAATAGGAATACTGAAGAAGTAATCAAATAGTTAGGATTGAGCACAAAAAATAGCTTGATCTAGTTGAGAAATTACGCAATGAATCTGAATAGATAGTTAGGGTTTATAGTGCTATAATACCATGTGAGAATGATGTCCTTGATGAATATTACTATAAGAAGTTGTAGATGGTGAAGTGTATGAGAAGGAAGATGATGACGAATAGGCTGTTTGAATCCTGATATCCTCCTGCATACGAAAATCCAACAAGAAATGAGGAACGTTGACGAAGATCAAGTGATTTGACTTCTTAAACCATCATAATCTGAATCTTAAATGTGAAAAAAGCAATCGTCTTTTTAAGGAAAATGCAAGAAAGGCAACTGAATTTGCTAAAATGAATTGTATTCCGCAAAAAAAAATATGATGGTTTAATCTTTCTTCTAGTTCATGGGAACTATATATAGTGTTTTAAACCATGGATTGGATCATTCATTTTTTCCTATATCCGCTTTTGTTTAGACTCATTGTAACCTTTTTTTCTAATTCTAGCTTCTTGCTAGTTTTAAACCACCAAATTTTTGACTTCAACACTCAACAGTGAAGAAACTAATCATTGTTCTTGTGAATATGAGAATCAAGAAATTTTCCTAAAAGTAGGTGGTTTCCAACAAAAATATAAAAAATAAAAAATAATAAAATAAAAAATAAAAAAAATACATATTCTAGTAAACTACAGTGTTACCTTTGATGATTTAGTTTCAAAAGGAAAAACTGGTTATGGTTTGATCATAAGTAAAGATTGAAATGGGCACCAAAATGGGGGATTAGGTTTTTAGAAACCCTAAATCATGGTTCAATCAGTCAAACCTTTATGACTAGTCATGTTTCATATGTTCAACACATCTAAAAAGTTCAAACCTTTTTTATGTTTGTATGTGTTTTCACAGTGAGTGTACGTGTGTGTGATAGATTAGAAAAAGAAAAACCTGTGGAAGATATCCCATTTGGCTATGAAGTCTAATCTTCTCTAACTGAGCAACACCAAGACCTCTTTGTGGTTGCTTTGGCTTATCCGAGCCACTCTTTTTCCCTTTTCTTGATGACGATCCACCGGAAGATGAAGAAGATCTTTCATTTCCACCAAAGAAGTTCATCTTTTTTACTTCAAGTTTCCGATATAAAGATTAAAAACTAATGATGTCTTCACCAACGACTTTGATCTTTAAGACTAAACTTGATCAAATCCTTGGTCTTTAGCTTGAGTTCGATAGGTATATATTAGTAGAATATATATAAGAGTGATTGATCAATCTTGGTCCCTTTTATAAGCTGTCAACTCTTAGAAAAAAAAACCCTTGGTGATTATTGCATCGCTGGATCAGATTGCATTAAGATATACCTTGCAGGTTCTGACTCTCATCATTTCTATATATATGCCTAGATTTTATGTTTTTCCTAACTTTTATATTCTATTTTTTATTATCAAAACAAGGGTGTCAATAATTAATACAAATTTACAAATGGTTATGGAGACTTTCAGTATAGAGGATCTTGTCGCCATAAGAAGTAATTTTGTTACCTCTAGCTTCTCGCTAGAGTTTGATTTTCAATAAAAAATTCTTCGTTGTTTAAAAAAAAAATAAATATATGTAGACCTTGTATCTGATGAACATTATTGAAATAAAATTACGAAAAATAGAGGCATAACTATTAGATTTTACGATGGCAAAATTTAAACTCAACTAGCAAGACACTAGGTAAACAGCAAAGTATTGCACTAGGAGATCAAGTCGCTTTAGCTTTAATTGGCCCTAACACCTTGTGATATTCTTTCTTCTAACTTCTTGATAGTGTTTTTAATGAAATTTCAGTTTAAAAATAAAAAAGAACTAAAGCCACAAGGGATACCAAAGTTCTTGTAGCCTAGTAGTACTCGTAAATGCTCTTCGACCAAATGATTGTGATCGTATATTAAAAACATGTATTTGGCTTTTTAAATAAGACGACTGGATATAATTGGAAAATATTTCATTGTCTAATCTTAAAGAAGCATATATATTGATATACAATGATGGACCTAATGGGAGTTAGGTGTGGCACGAGCTACACCCGATCTAGAGTTTTTTTCGAAAGTGTCATTTTTGGTATGTGCAACACCTAATAATATATTTGTGCTACTTACTTTCTTTATATTGCGACCTTATTTTAGTTCAAAAATTCTTAGTGGTGTAAATTTTATTATGATAAAGAAGAATTGTACAAGACTTTCACGAAATTTTTTGCGCAACATCCCCATAGAAATTTTGGGTCCATCCTTGTTGATATATTGTGTGAAAACCTAATATACTACTAGTATTTCAGTTTAATTAACCAATAAACTTGGAACTTGCATGCTAAGCCATGTGGTCAAAGCATGGTGATTAAATATATTGGCATTGGTGTACATAAACCCTTTTAAATGGACATACATCCAATTGCATTAAAAAAACAATTGCATAAACTTTAGACATTAATTTTTGTATAAATGAAAACTTTTAAAATATTAAATTGCTTTTTTTTTTTAAAAAAAAAATATATCAAATATTAAATTTCCATTAACTTTTGGTTTAACTCGAAATGCATTGGTGTCCTGGATCATATACCTTTTTTTTATTTTATTTGAGTCAGGCTGATTTGGTCATGGATTATGTCACATTGCATATCATTGACCCTCACCTACCTTTACAGTAAATAACAAATTCCGTCATTAAGTTATTCATCGCTACGGATTTTAATCTATTGAAGTGGTAAATTTGACAATCTTGTAGTAAAAAGATTGTCAATATTGGATCATTTCATTTCATTGTCTATAAACAAAATAATGGAACACTACGCAAGATCGACATAAAATTATTTGTCCTCTTGACTTATCCAATGGACAAATAAATAAAAAAACTCAACGAATGAATAAAATAAAATACATAAAACAAACCGAAATTAAAAGAATCATATTATAATTAATTGGTATTTTATATTTGATCAGCATGAATAGCATTTTTGACATCTCCATCACAAGATTATAAAACTACTACATTAATATAAATGTAACTAGATGACAAAAATGGAATTCACACTATATTTAGCTAAGAGTAGTGTTATGTAAACCTACAACATATGTCTAAATACATGGTTAATGCGTAAATCGCTTGTACATTTGTATTATGTAACTTTTCTCTCCAAATTTTTACAAATCATTTTTTTAAATCAACCTATCAAATTAATAAGTACATTTGTAGGTATGATTAGTAGTCACAACAATCATTTTTCTTTAGTTAATAGTTTACTATAGTTTCAGCACTCATGGTGTTATATATGTTCAACACATTCATTAGACACGCAATCGCAACATAAAAAAATCATTATTTTTATTGTCATTAAAATGTATTTTCTAAGTATTATATTTTGTTCATCGGGATGTGTAAGGAGAACATATGATTAATGAGTTAATAGTTAATTGAACTAGATTAGTGGTGAAAAGGTATTGAATTGTGTGTTGTGTAGGAATAAATAATTGGTGGTATCCATGCACAAAATCCAATCGAGCTGTTTCGCCATATTTGTGGGATCATATTGAGTTGTCAAGCCTATAATCCATCCAAAATAATATACTAGTAACAAAAAGGGATGAAATTGATATTTTAATACTCCATAAAATAAATAAATACAGAAGCATTTTATTTACACGATTGAAAATTTGAAAATTTCGTGTAATATTACTCAATTTATCATTAAGTCGCTTAAACTTTTTATCAGTCATAAAAGTTATGGGGATAACATCCCTGATAACATACCAGCTGCAAAAAAGTAAAAAAAGTTCCTGATTGTTCACTTTTCAAACCTCTCAACTTTATATATTGTACACAATTAGTCCTTTATTTGTCTCTGATTTAGCCTAGCAGCAGCGAAGCTCCCTGCTGCAAAATTTCCGAAAAGTTATTTAAGATTCAATAATGCTAGATTATTATGCAAATACTAATGTGCAAAAAAAAAAAAAACACTTATTTTCAAATTCAACGTGTATTTTTGGATTGTAGATTACTAATAATCAGCACCCCCCCCCCCCCTCCCCCTCGAAAACCACTTTCAACCAATTTCATGAACAACCAACTTATGCAATATTAGAACGATAAATAAGTCACAAAATACGAGTCACTTAACAAATTCACGAAAATAATGCATATTAAAAGTTTTAATGGCCTTGCGCCTCTTGTGGTGCTGACTGGCCTTTCTCTAAGGACCTGGCCCAGAAAATCAAGATCTGCTTTAGTGACCGTTGATTAGGATTTGGATTGACCTTGTTACTTATTTCCTAACCGATCAACTATACATTTGCAGTGAAGAAGTGACTCAATTAAAACAAACTCACACCCAAGTACTATTTAGTTAAATTTCACAGTCATGAGTTTATCCATGTCACTATAACATTTTAGTTATAATATTCTTGTCATTGTGACATACAAGGTGGTTTCCGTCATAAAAAAGAAATGACAACAAAAATCGACTATACTTGACTCTCATTTTAGAGAAAGGACATGAAAAACAATTCGCGTCCGGTTGATTATAAAAAGTAATGTGTCATGCTTTGAAAACTTGTGGAGGATGTTGAGCTTTAACCGGAAGAAGATTTTGATTATGTTTGATATAATAGCAATTCTTAGCGGACGAATGTGTAATTAGTCTATATATAGAGATTTAATTGTACTTTTTTAAATAGAGTTAAGGTTAATTGTACTTATTAAAATAGAGTTAGAGTTAGAATTAAAGTGGGATTGTTTGTTGTGCAAGACAAACAAGGATACTATTAAATTCTAATTCTATAGGGCTTGTACCCTCTCATCTCTATAAATAGAGACATAGAGTTGAGGGAGGATGCTAGTTGCTTCATTCTTCTTGCCTCCGGTAAGCCTTTATTGATTATTAATAAAGAGGGTTCGAGGATATATATTGTGTGCATCATGTTCTATCTTTTGTCAATTATCTTGTGATCTTAAGGGTGTGACTTTTCTTGTGAAAACTTTGATCAATTATGCGTTAACCTGCAAGTTTGCTAGAGGTTTTATCCAATAGATAACATCAATAATAATAACCAAAGGCGTTCAGGAGATTTATTGCAGACTTCATAAAGTTGGGTAGTAGCGTTTCTTTGTGGTGTTATGGTTTGGGTGGTCTGTTAGTATTATAGTGCTCGGTGCACTACTTTATGGCATCTCATGGGGTTTTTTTGTATCCATGGCACCGCCAAAGTGCACCCCTGGTGCCGTAGCCATATTATATGTCTCATAGCCATCTCCAAAACGAGATTTTTTTTTTATTTTATTTTTATTTTTATTTTTATTTTATTGAGTGGGGTATTTTTGGTGGTGTGTTATGAAATTTTGTTGGAGATGATGTTTATGTTATAAGAGTGCTATACGTTACACGTTGACATGACAATACCTATAAGTGCCCACTGCACCCATCTCTCTTAGGGTATGTTTCTTTTTACTTTAGTGGAAGGAATTGGTAGGACCCATACATTTAATATTATTTCTTTTATTGAGTACGACCCATTTTTCTGTTGTTTCATCTGTATTCGCAAGCCAAAATATATGAACACTTCCCTATTCAGTGGTACTAAAGGAAGGGGGACCCACATTACTTTAGCTAAGAGAAAAAAGTAAACAAGGCCTTAGTCTCTTATTTTGGTCAAGGTAGGTTTCGAGTTAATTCTTTTAGGTTGTCTTTTTATTAAGGGATTTTGGTTGGTTTTCATTATGTAAGTGGTTGTTTTTTCATTTTTCTAAGGAAAGGAAGATATGTAGGTTAGGTGTTTTTGCTTTTGTTGGTTACATGTTTGTTTGTAGCGTCTCGTTATCTTTTTAATATATACTAGCAGGGTACCCTCGCGTTACGGTGACGGGTACCATGAAATAAAATTTTCCGGTGAATCATGTATTTTAGTTTATTATATTCTCTTTGACAATAAATTTACGGATATCAAGAATTTCGTTTAGCTAGTGTCAGTTCGGGCTCGGGCCCGTTTGGCCCGTGCCCATTCAGGCTCGAGCCCATTTGGCCCGTTGCCCGTTCGGGCTTGAATTGTATTTAAGTTGATCATACAATATGCTTGATCACATTAATAGTGATTTGTATTTTGTACATTAAGCTTTAAGACTTGTAAATTATGTTGTAGAATTTTTAAGTATTAAAAAACTGAATTTTTAAGTATTACTATTTATTGAAGGACTTCCTCCATTATAAGATAGTAAGATATTTTAACTGCGGTTAAAAAAAATTATAGTACCAGCCCATTTACTTATTATCGCATCCGTACCGTCGTACTACTAGGTGTAAATCTTAAAACGCAAAACATAAAGATAGAGATATAATTAGAAATGGAAAAACTAAACAAATAAAAAAGATGGAGATGAAAACTAAATAAAACAATTTAACAAACGATTCAAATATTAATTAAGCACGATGCGCAGATTGTGAATTTCATACACTACGTATCTACGTGTATGCATTTATTTGTTAACGGAATATTCTATGTGTATATATTAAAACTAGCTACAAGATCCATGAAAGAATTTCTTTTTGATATAAAAACATTTATAATTTGTACCAAACTATGAAAAAATGCAGCTCTTGTTATTCATGGTGCACGCGATATTAGTTGTTAATAATTGATACAAATGTATACAATCATACAAGATCGAGAGAATAGTCACAATTCCATCGCATAAGACACGTAAATGACACAGATTTTATATAACAATATATTAAGACATGAACAAAAGATTTACGTGTAAAATAAGAGACAGTTTTAATACTGACTAACATAAGCAAAACCTAGCAACTAGATGAGCCAAAATCCAACGGTTTTGCGGGTCTTTGTTATCTAACATCCCTTTCAAACTCACAATGCTGCAGCGGTAAAATTGAGAGTTTGTCAAACAGAAATAAACTAAAACAGAAAACTCGGTGCTAGATGGTGTATCAATCTGATGCAATCTAAACTGCATAGTGCCAACACGATGCAAAACTAAAACCAAATGCCAACACAAGTACGGAGATGAACGAGAGTAGAACATGCAAAATCAGATGTTGAGCATAATTAGGCTGATGCAGACAGGTGTAGAGCATGGAATCCTGCAGGGGGAAGAGTAGAATGGTAGACAGGTGCAAAGCACATTCAGACAGACAGACTGTGGCAGAGTGGAATCAGACAGCGGCATACAGATGCATGCCTGTTGGGGCTTTGAAAAACTTATTGCCGTACCTTATTATTGCAAAAAAAAAGGGGGGGGGGGAGCACTGAACAAGCGAGTCATCGGTCCGGGGAAAGAAAATGACTGTCTTTGAAAAAAGAAAAAAAGGAACTCGCTTAACTCGCTAGGCCTTCAGAACAAAGGCGATTCTGAGCAAAGTTGGCTTGATGAGCGCAGATGAGGAAGCGTGAGCATCAAAGGGGTCGTTCCCCACCCAGGAGCTACTTTACCATATTCCGAATTCAAGGTTTTTAATAAGAGCAAAATCAGATAAAACAAGACAGACGCAGAACTAGGCAGGTGAAATCAGACAATTGGAGAACCAAACATATGCATTTACATAATGAATAACGGAAGCATGTGACACTCAAATGTGAGTTTTTGTTTCGGGTACCAAAACAAAGGTTACAGGAGATTAAACATTGACTAACCTAAACAAAACCTAGCAACTAGACGAGTTAAATCCAACGAACTTGCGGGCCATTATTATCTAACATTATGAGTACAACGTTTAATAAATGAAAATCTATATTCAAACTTATAAGAATATCGTTTTAATCTTTTAGAGTAGAAACATGTTGCTACTTTATTCCAAGTTAAATGAAGCAATGTTAACAAATGAAAAAAAAAAATGAAGTGATGTTAATTCTCAAACAGTCTTGGCTATTACAAAAAGTTGAATACATCAAACAACTTCGTAAAAAGAAATCAACACTTCAGAAATTTTAGAAGAAATTTTAAAATTATTTCGATGAAATAATAACATTTAAGACACTTCTAAAAAATCGAGATTGTAGATATTTTTTGATGGAACCTCAAAAATTATATGATAGAACCTCAAAAATCAATCAAAATGGCATATTTTTTGTTTCATGCAAAACATTTGTTAATGACATGTTCACATCTATCTTTAATTTATAAAAATATAAGCCTAATTACGTGTTTGCATATTAACCATGATGAATGAAAGTCAAACATCTGGATCATAATTATATACAAGAAAATAACTAGTTAACAATAGGATTAAGTTGATAATTAGATTTTGTTCGATTTTGTTGTGTTTTGTAATGGTTAATTAACATAAATCATTTAATTAGCTTCAAAACAAAGACAAAAGCAAGTGGGGAATATCTACAGTAGATTGAGAGCACATGGAAAACCAGAGGTGTTCATCACTTCACACCACACGATTTGCAATAAAAATCCCTTATAAAATGCTGCTTCAAGATTTTATTTTTGCATATGAAATAAATAAATATTTTCATAAAATCAATCCAACTAAGCACCAAATCACCTTTAATATAATTAAATCATGGTGTATGTCAATATAGTATTGTTAAAAGTACAACTTTTTGATATATTTTGTATCTTATAATGTGTTCTCAGTTCTGTTCAGCATTTGTTTATCTGTTTGTAGTTTTATTGACTGTTACTGTTGTTATTTAAAGTCATTTGATCTTCTTGAGATCTTTGATACGAGATTTTGAAGTTGGTACAATAATCGAGGAAGGGTCAGAAAGAGAGATGAAGAAAAGAATCAAGATCAAGATACGAATCAGATCAATATAAGAATTTGCAAATTAATACTTGTAAGAAATTAGATGACTCAACTCCATCTCAGCAAATGTTATCATCTACTATTATGTAAATCAAATGAGTGTATGAAAATGAAGAGCATGTTGAATCCATGTGTATTCGTTTTTAATTAGTTGGTTCGTAAGATAGTGCATTGTGGTATAGAAATATCATAAAACGATTATGTTATCAAAAGTCCCAAAATATAAATATGTGTAAATTTAAAATATTAACACTTCTAAAAAAATAAATCCTAAATGCTTTATACATAATTAAGATTAAGATAAGTTAAAATAAGATTAGCATAAGATTAAGATATATGTTAGCAATATTTGTTTGGTTATTAGCAAGTTGTGACTTAGCCTAGTCTAGTTATTGTAGTATACTTTTCCTTTTGGCTATAACTAACATTTGAATAATGTAGTCACCATACAAAGTTAAATGTTAGTATAATTGATGACATCTTAGGAGTAGACCTTCCAAAAGTTTGCTATGAAATTATAGGTTTTTCAACTTAAAACTAATATTTAATTCTTTTCTAAAACTATTATTTAAAGATATTAATCCAATATAATACATACCATGAGAATATATATGGAGCTTGGAAAATACGAGGAGTCCTCATCCACATGGGAAGATGCTTCAAAAGCTCAACTACTTAATGGTTGTATAGTTTAAGATAATTAATTTCATATTTACATATATGCTATAATAATCAATCAAGAATCAAAACCCTACTAACCAACCATGTATATACCTACTAAGTGACAAGTCTAAGTTAAACATAACCTAACCAGAAGAGACTAAAAATATATGCAAAAACTAGTAGTACAAGAAATGTTTAGTCTATGAACCTTAAGATATTGTTATTACGTGAGCTATATTAATACAACAAACTACGTACATTATGCTTCGGTGCGGTAGTTCAAACCACCTGTTAGGTCATGTACGTTGCATTTAGGAACAAAGTGTGCTTCGATGTAAAACTTCTTACAAAAAACACTCTAGGAGTTGAGATCATGACTTTTTCATTTAGTTGGATCACACCTAGGAAATATAGTTTAGAACATGTTTGGTTTGATTGGATCCTTGATCGACATGTAATGTTACTGGTTACGATGTAACTTGTTATGGTGTTTCTTGTTTTTTGCTAGAAACTATGGTATTTAATAAATTGAGAGTTGCTAAAAAACATGTTTAAAGACTATTACTCATAAAAACTTGCTTAAATATTGGTGGGGTTATACGGGTCATCCTCAAAGAGTGGTTGCTCTAGTATTTTGCTGCTCGTATACCCATATTGCTCGTTCACTACTTTGATGCCATTGTCCAAACAACATGTTGGGTCTTATGGAGAAATAGGAATAAGGTATAATTTTGATCCAAAACCATCTCGTAAAGACTGACCATTGCTCATTCACTACTTTGATCAGGACCACCAAAGGACGGATCCACGGATCCGTGTAGGGATTCGTCGGATCTACAAGATCCGTGGGTCCTGCACATGCACAAAATATGACCGTTTTGAATAGTTATTCAGCTTTTGTTTGCAATATTTCCTATCTAGAATGCTTGGGAAAGAACTGAGGAAAGTGTTAAACACTCCAAGCCCAAAAAGGGTTGATGAGTGTTTTTATGCAAAAACACATTTGATACTTACCTCTTTGGTTTTAGATTATCGCAAGAATGGCTAATCGATATTTCTATGCATTGTTAAGGTGCTGTTTGTTTATTAAAAGGCCCTGAATCTGATTCGCACATCTAAATCTGAATCTGATGCGCAAATGTCTAAATCTAAATGAACTGATACTGTTTGTTTTTTACTTTTTAAATGTCTGAACAATAAAAGTACAAATCAGTTTATTATTAAAAATCAATTTTGTTCTTACGAAACATAAACATGTCTAAAAATTATATAGAGCATTTTAGTTGTAAAATTAACATAGTTGTACAACGTGATAATAAAATGTTTTAAAAAAACATTCAAAATATGTATCGCTATTTATTCTTACAAAATAGTTATATATATTGTACTCCCATGCGGTTAAACATCTTTATTAGTTTGCAAATTATTACTATATATCATTAAATTTACAATCGTAATATTGCGAAAAATAAATTTCATAGTATACTTAACATTATCAATTAACAATAAAATACTTTTTAGTGAAAATTTTAAGCTCAGGTGCAAATTACACGGGCACAATTTAACTTTACAAACTAGTTATATATTACTATTATTTGAAAACATTTTAAATGTTTAAACATTATCATCATTAGTATTTTATCATTATTTTTTTTTTTAAAAAAAAATAGTTCTCTTTAAATTAATATCAATATTATGTTAAAAAAAATAATAAAAAAAATATATAAAAATAAAAAAACCCTTAATATTAGTTTTAAAAGAAGAGTAAAAAATAGAGAGAGAAAAAATAAACTAAAAAATAAATAAATAAATAAATAAAATAGTGAAGAGGTATTAAGAGGCATTAAGACCCCCCATCCACATCTAGTTGGTTAAGATGTTTCAGCCTCTGACCACGTCTGAACGGAGGAAATTAAACAAACGCTCTTAATGTGCCAAATGTCTGAGCACGTCTGAATGCGTTAGATTAGGAGACTGTTAAGAGCCTCTTCATGAAAAACAAACACCACCTAAGTTTAAGTCACATCCTTAAATAGAAGATTCTTGCTAGTTGAAAAAGACAATTTAATAAAACAGTTTACTAAAATGAAAATAAATAAAATTATATTAATATTTATAAAATTATGTAAGATTTTATAATATGATGCAAGAGTTTAATGCATGGTGTATAATAAAACTATCTTTGATCATTTAACAAGTTTTAGAATTTCACATTCATATTTTAAGTAATTTTTTCCAAAAGATAACTATGTCTAAAACATGTTTACATAAACTTTTATTTGATACGTTTCTATATTCGTCATTAACAAAACGTAAAAAATTCGTTAAATAAAAATAACTTTTTTATGCGATTATTTATATTAACAAATGGCTTCAATGGTTATTTTGTTATCGTATAAAATATAAGAAGATGTTAAATTATATAGTGTAATTAGTGTAGCCGTGTAGGAGGTAATTTGTTATTTATTAAACATAAAGGGTTGTTTGTGCATTACTTAATAAATTGAGGGAGTGTTTTAGCATAATTAGAGGTGGCAACTAATGCGTCGGATTGCAACACACTAGTTTTACAATCCTCTTATGCATAGTAGCTAATCGTTGTAGTGTAGTGTAGGCAAAACTCGGTGGATTGATCGTTTTATAGAGGAATAGTGGGGTAGGTTCGAAGTGTATAACGGATTAAGCCTAAAGATTGAGGGAAGATTATTTTTGGTCTTTATAAATTTTATTTGAAAGCAAGTAAAATCTCGGGTATTGAAGAAAATTGATTTTAAACTACTAATTGTACTACAATACAATAAAATTAAACAACAAGAAAAGTAAATTAGTGAACTACTTATAAGGAGGAAAATGTGTTTACTTAGAATTACACTGCTCCCTAGTTATCTCTTACTGCATTGTCGAATTGTCACGTCCTTGCTAATGGAATGTGAAGTATTCATAATTTCCTCTTGTGGGTTGGTCAATCCTCACATCTGTAGACCATTCTAAGTGAAAGACGCTTAAATGATTTGTCAAGCTCACCCTACGACTAGCCTACGCAATAAATACCTTTCGTAAATTAAAGGCCTAAGACATAAGCATTAATAGGGCACGTTTTAGTGGACGTTCAAGCTAGTTTAGTTTTCCCTAGCCAGTTTCCAACTCCTAACGTGCACATCATTATACAAGAGATGACAAACAAAGTAATTAATAACTTTGTTTCATACGATCCTGAGAAAATACTAATCATTTAGCCTAGCATAGTAATGTAAAGAGAAACAATTAAATAAATCAAACAATATCACATATACATGATTGAATGACTGAATAAAAAACTTATCTTAACAATACATAGGTTCTTCAATGGCCAAAAAGGCCTAAAAAAGCTTATAAAAATGCCCTAGGTTTGGTGGTGAAGGTTCATCTAAAGTTGCACACACAATAATGAAAACAATGCGTTTATATTTATAGATTTCTAGTTGTGACAGCACCATGTTGAGGTTGTGACGTCGTTATTTTTTTTGTGTCAGCAAGAGGCAACAAGAGGCATTCAGACACCCCTCTCAAGTCTAGACCATTAAGATCTTACTGCCTCTGAACGCGTCTGAACGGGAAAAAAAAAACAAACTGTCTGAACGACCAAAATGTCTGACCGCGTCTGAACGGTTCAGATTAAGAGGCTGTTAAGAGCCTCTTAATGAAAAACAAACACCACCTAAGTCACATCCTTAAATAGAAGATTCTTGCTAGTTGAAAAAGACAATTTAATAAAACAACTTACTAAAATGAAAATAAATAAAATTATATTAATATTCATAAAATTATGTAAGATTTTATAATATGATGCAAGAGTTTAATGCATGGTGTATAATAAAACTATCTTTGATCATTTAACAAGTTTTAGAATTTCACATTCATATTTTAAGTAATTTTTGCCAAAAGATAACTATGTCTAAACATGTTTACATAAACTTTTATTTGATACGTTTCTATATTCGTCATTAACAAAACGTAAAAAATTCGTTATATAAAAATAACTTTTTTATGCGATTATTTATATTAACAAATGGCTTCGATGGTTATTTTGTTATCGTATAAAATATAAGAAGATGTTAAATTATATAGTGTAATTAGTGTAGCCGTGTAGGAGGTAATTTGTTATTTATTAAACATAAAGGGTTGTTTGTGCATTACTTAATAAATTGAGGGAGTGTTTTAGCATAATTAGAGGTGGCAACTAATGCGTCGGATTGCAACACACTAGTTTTACAATCCTCTTATGCATAGTAGCTAATCGTTGTAGTGTAGTGTAGGCAAAACTCGGTGGATTGATCGTTTTATAGAGGAATAGTGGGGTAGGTTCGAAGTGTATAACGGATTAAGCCTAAAGATTGAGGGAAGGTTATTTTTGGTCTTTTTAAATTTTATTTGAAAGCAAGTAAAATCTCGGGTATTGAAGAAAATTGATTTTAAACTACTAATTGTACTACAATACAATAAAATTAAATAACAAGAAAAGTAAATTAGTGAACTACTTATAAGGAGGAAAATGTGTTTACTTAGAATTACACTGCTCCCTAGTTATCTCTTACTGCGTTGTCGAATTGTCACGTCCTTGCTAATGGAATGTGAAGTATTCATAATTTCCTCTTGTGGGTTGGTCAATCCTCACATCTGTAGACCATTCTAAGTGAAAGACGCTTATATGATTTGTCAAGCTCACCCTACGACTAGCCTACGCAATAAATACCTTTCGTAAATTAAAGGCCTAAGACATAAGCATTAATAGGGCACGTTTTAGTGGACGTTGAAGCTAGTTTAGTTTTCCCTAGCCAGTTTCCAACTCCTAACGTGCACATCATTATACAAGAGATGACAAACAAAGTAATTAATAACTTTGTTTCATACGATCCTGAGAAAATACTAATCATTTAGCCTAGCATAGTAATGTAAAGAGAAACAATTAAATAAATCAAACAATATCACATATACATGATTGAATGATTGAATAAAAAACTTATCTTAACAATACATAGGTTCTTCAATGGCCAAAAAGGCCTAAAAAAGCTGATAAAAATGCCCCAGGTTTGGTGGTCAAGGTTCATCTAAAGTTGCACACACAATAATGAAAACAATGCGTTTATATTTATAGATTTCTAGTTGTGACAGCACCATGTTGAGGTTGTGACGTCGTCAGCTCACTGCCTATTAGGGTTTTTTCTTGAACCGACTTAGTTGTGGCGACGTCACTTAGAAGTTGTAACGCTGTCAGCCTTGATTTATTTGGTCTTGACGCCGTCAGTGTAAATCGTCTCCAGCCACTGTAGTTAACACCCCAGGTGACGGCGTCACGTTGTAGATGTGAAGTCGTCACGAGAGGCATTTTCTTCGTTTTCTTCTTTTTGTCATCCAATCGAGCTCAAAATGCGTCATTTTTCACCAATTGCGTCCCAAGTACTTAAAACTCAAATAGAAACGATTTAGGGCAATAAATGATTACATGTATACGAATTTAGAGGCTAAATGACCTTTTAAAAACGTGAGAAATTACACCTCATCAGCAACTTGAGACTCATTTGTTAAACATGAGTTTAGTTTAGTAAATATTTAGTAGGGGTGAGTATAGTTGAGTCTCCTTAAATATTATAAATGGATATGGGTATAATTGGAAATGTGATAGAAAGTGTAATAAAACAGGTTTAGGCAGATATACCTTTTTTTTTTTTTTTTTTTTTTTTTTTTTTTTTTTTTTTTTTATCTAAAGGAAACAAAAATAAATTTCTTTTCGACCGGACCAAAACCCATTAGACCCGGACCTAACCCATTTAGACCTATGTTTCAAAAAAGACCCATTTAAACTCAGTATAGACCCAAACTCATCTAGACCCGTGACTCAAATGTGACTTGCCCCACTTATTTTGTCACCTTTAGCATTTACCAAATAAGTGCTGTTCATGAAGAGTGACTTCAATTTGATAAATGTTATACCATAAAATTTTTTAATGGTTCCAATTGTTTGCTAGACTCCATTATTAAATCAAAGACGTTAAAAAAAATTAAAAAAAAAATAAAATTAAAAAAAAAAAAAAAATGTATCTTCATTCTTTTTAAAAGAAAATTAATCGATTTTCATTACTTTAAGTTGTTATAGACATAGAACAAACATATAAATGTATACTAATTAAATTAAAAATATGCAACCTTGCCTAAAGATTAAAAAAGTTTAATGATTTTATGTGATCTTTTTATTTGTGTAGCTGTTTATACTTTACTTTTATCCGACATGTATGATCCTTCCTTGTCAGAAATACGGATACACTCTAGGCATGGACACTTAAGTACAACTTTTTTTTATAAAAATAATTCATTACTTGAACTTTTATTTTTATATAATAAAAAAGTTATGGTATTGAATGAAGAATGAAATCCATGGATCTTGTTAACCACTTTGCAGAAGATTTGATCCATGGAAGTTGTATTTGCCAGAAGATAGATCCATAGAAGTTGTGTTTCTTTTTATTTGTTTATCCATTGTATAATACTATTATATGACTGGCTCTATTATTTTGTCCTAGATTAAAAATACTTTTAAAGATATTCATTTTCCTGTATTATAAATAAGTTGGATCTCTACATTTAAGCCTCTTATAAGTTGGATCTCTACATTTACCCTTCTTAGTAAAATTGTTCGGGATGTTGAAGCGTGGAAGCGAGAAGCTAGAGAAAAAGATAGAATTGTTAGATGATTCAGGTTTTTTTATTTGTATGAATAATTTCTGGCTAGATCTATTTCTAAATCTACTTTCTATGTAATATCTGTTATGATCAATGAAAATATTCTACTTAAAAAAAAAAAAAAAATGCCAGAGACAATATATACCATGAGCACCCCGCGTGGGGGCGTTATGGCCAAAACTTGGCACCTATAACGCAACACCACCACACCATTATATGCGTTATAAGTAATGACTGTTACACACATTTTTAAAACTTGCAACAGTAAAAATGTTTTAACTCTGACAAAATTTTAAAATTTTCTAATGATCGTTGTTAGGCTCAAAAAAGAACATTAATCAAATTTTTCGTTTTTACTTTTTACCTTTTAAAAATATAGATAACATTTATTCTCTTACTATTTTAACATATACTTTCATTTTCACTTTCAATTTCAATACTTTTTCACTTCCAATTTTAGTAATCATTCACTTTTAATATGGATTTCAATAATAATACTTTCATTGTGGTTCTGACTATAATACTTACGACGTGTATTCTAAAGATGATACAAACAAAATTTACTTCTATTCAATGTGTGTACGAACATGTTCAAACATTGGGAATAAAGATATCGAGTGTTTGAGTCCTCATACAATTTTGTAAACCTTTGATGTATATCTTACATATAAAAATATTCATATAAAAACAATTTTGTAGTTTTGCCCCTTCAAAGTGATACAACTTCATTTCCGCCCCTCCAACGAACTGGTTCAACCTCTGTCCTTGTAAGGCATGATACTTACTATATGTGTTACCATTTACTTCTTTTTATTTTTAGTGTATGCGTAATTATAACTTAATGAAAATGTGTTATCTTATTTGAAAAATTGAATAAAAAAAACCATGGATACCAATGCACCTATAACACAAAGCAAGGTTGCAAAAATCGTGAATCGGTAGTCGGGAAGTTGACCCCTCTGTAGCTTGTAATCGGTCTAGGCGGGATTAATCGGATTGACATTTTCGACAAGTTTTCTGTATTTCTGGCAATTTTTAGGTATATTCGGCAAATTTTAGTTATTACTGGCAATATTTTTCTTAAAAAAAATCTTGAAATAGATATAAATAATAAGTATAACTTATTAAACAATTTTACGGCAAGTTTTGGGAATTTCTAGCAAGGTTTGAAGGTTTTGGACAAGCTTGACCACCGTTGATCGTCATTAGCCGTCGTTGACCACGGTTGACTGAGTTGTTTGACCGATTTACACAAATCGGCAAGGTTGATGACCTTATAGCACCTAATCGGCGATTAATCGGCCTTGTAGGCCTTGTTTTGCAACACTGACACAAAGTAATGTTTTTTTAAAGAGTACATCAGTAATGTTGTTTTTGACGTTGTGTTATAGTAGGTAAAAACCCGACAAAACAATACTTTTACCTATAAACATACTTTTATAACTCATATAAGCACTTTGTGATCTAGTGTCTTTTTCATATATGTGATTCTTTCTTTTAAGCTTTTAGCTATAAAGACTATGAAATAAAACACAGATAAAAAGGATCAAACATGTAGTTTTAATGAGACGATTACGCCCTCCAATCTTTGTTAATCATCATCATAAAAACTGCAAATATAAGTTTATTACAAACATAATTATCCAAGCCTCCAAGGTTATCTTTCTTTATTGTTCTTCCATATAACAAAACCATATATAGCCATACAAAAGCAATTCTTTTATGGGCCAATGGCCCAATAAAAAATAGTACAGCACCTGACACATTTACCAAACGAGACGAAGGAGAGAAACTAGATTAGAAAACAAAAAACAATATCTCATTAGGCTATTAAGTTCATATTTAAAAATTAAGAGGGAAAACAAAATCATCAGCGGAAGTCAGTATCAACTCGAAGTTTGCATTGATATTTAAATAGTAAGCTAGATTTTGTTATACAATTATTAAGCTGGACCGAAAATGTGAAAGTAACTTTTTTATATGTTGTTTTGTTTTAGGTTTTGTTTGAAGATGGGAATATTTGTGGAAAATTTGCTTTTGTGTGTTTTTTGAGTATTTATAACGGGGAGTGGTGTCTTGTGATTGGTGGAAAGGGGTGGTACAAGGATTGTCAAGGTGGCTCATTTTGTGTATGAAGAAGTAGGGGTGGTGTTAGAATTAAATAGAAACATGTTAGGTTGGTTGGGTGAAGTAAATGCATGAGATTTAAAATGTTGGGTTGGTTGGGTGAAGTAATGCATGAAATTTAAACATTCTATGCATTATAACACAAACCTTTTGAATTTCGTCTATTGTGTGTATTTTGTGACCGTTTTTCATGTAAATGACAATTTTACCCCTCAAAATTTAAAAAACGTAAGGATAAAATAGTTACAAAATACACACAATAGACGAAATTCAAAAGGTTTGTGTTATAATAGCAAAAAGAAAAGTTGGCTACATAGAACAACAAAAAATGTCAACTTGAATGTATTTTTAAGCCATTAGCCCTTCTATTTAACTCTAACACCAACACTGCTTCTTCATACACAAAATGAGCCACCGTGGCAATCCTTGTACCCCCCCCCCCCTCTCCACCAATCACAAGACATCACTCCCACTTGTAAATACTCACAAAAAACACAAAAGCAAATTTGGGTTGAGATCTTAAAAAAATAAATAAATAAAATAAAATAATAAATCAGAAATTAGTAGAAGACATGAAGAAAGGAGGAAGAGGGAAAACAAAATCACCAGCGTAAGTCAATATCAAGGTCTTTGAAGTTTGTATTTTTATTTTTCTAATATCAGTTCATATTTAAATATTAAGCTAGATTTTGTTATATAATTATTAAGCTGGACCGAAAATGTGATAGTAACTTTTTTATATGTTGTTTTGTTCTAGGTTTTGTTTGAAGATGGAAATATTTGTGGAAAATTTGCTTTTGTGTGTTTTGTGAGTATTTATAAGGGGGAGTGGTGTCTTGTGATTGGTGGAGAGGGGTGGTACAAGGATTGTTAGGGTGACTCATTTTGTGTATGAAGAATTAGGGGTTGGTGTTAGAATTAAATAGAAACATGTTAGTTTAGTTGAGTGAAGTAAATGCATGAGATTTAAACATGTTGGTTTGGTTGGGTGAAGTAAATGCATGAGACTTATATGTATTAATGGAACAAGAGTATGAGATAGTTAAGTTATTATATTTTGCATTATGTGTCATTTTTGAGTTGTATCACACTCACTAACAGCCTCCTAAAGTGTACCTGTTGTAGGGATGGCACCCGTGGATAATGGGCACGGGTACTTCTAACCCGTCACCCACCTACGTAGTTTTTTCTCACCCGTCACCCACCCATCACCCACCAATGGGTATAATTTTCTACCCATGCCCTTACCCGCGGGTATTTGTTGCCCATGGGTAAACCCATGGGTTAGTGTTATGCAACAAAATTAAAAAAACGATGATATGAAAACTAATTACGAAACTGCGTAATAAGACATCAATCAATTTGCGAAATACAACTTTGATTATTTGATCTTTCATATTCTCTTTTTAGTCTTGAAACTCAAACAAACTTTTCGGTTAATGTGTTTATTTGAGACTTGGTAGTAATTATTAAATGTATATCTATAACATCATAAATATTTTAATTAGTGTAATTAATTTTAACATGGGTTTACAGGTACACCCACGGGTATTTTGACGGGTATACCCATGGGTATTTTAAATGGGTGTCATGTGTTTACCCGCGATGGGTATGCCTCACCCGTCACCCACCCACCACCCACTGATGGGTATAGATTTTCACCCACGACCCACCCGTGGGTGAAAATTGACGCGTTTACCCACCCATTTATGGCGGGTGTACCCGCGGGTTGTGGGTTTTTTCTCGCCCATTGCCATCCCTAACCTGTTGTTTAAGATTGCTGATCACTAGCTTCCTTACACATACGAAAATCATTTATAGGTATTTGTTGTTGGTTATAGAAGATAGTTTGTTCATGATCAGAATCTTAATTATGAGTGTGGAAATCCCCCGTTTAATGTTCGGTTTTGAGCAGGTGTATTTTGACATACTAGAAGGTTCACATATTACAGCCATGAAATCGATATGTAGCTTTTTTGAAACGCGTATCTGTTTAATATGATACAATTTTACAATGTTGCAGCCAGCGGCGGAACTAGGATTTCAAAATAGGGTATGCACTTTTGCTCGAATGGTCCTCGAAGGGTCCTTGAAGGGTATGCACCCTATGTTTTTTACACTACCCGTCGAATTTTAGGGTATGCACGTGCATACCCGTGCTATAAGCTAGGTCCGCCCCTGGTTGCAGCGCAATACATCTTTTAGCTCGTATGCACAACTTTTAGGAAAACCTATTAATAGTTAAATGAACCATTAATCCATAACAACTTACATTATTTTGGTAAACTTTTAGGAAAACCAATTAATAGTTAGATGAACCATTAATCCATAACAGTTACATTTTTTTTTTTTTTTTTTTTTTTTTTTTTTTTTTGGTAAATGGGATAATGGTACATTTGGAAAAACTTATTACTACGTACTTCATTAAAAAAGATGTACAATAACTAACTAACAATTTTTTTTTTTTTGAACTTAACCAACTAACAATATCGAGTGACATTGCTTCTTCGACCCGAACCAAGGGATCCCTTAGATATGATGCAAAATTGATCTTAAGTAATAACCAACTAACTTGAACCATAAAGCTGTTGGAATGAGCATAATTTATACCAAAAACCTCAAATACAATAAAGAGCACCCACATGAAGACATTAATAGCTGTACCCTTCCAACCATCATTCTTAATAAAAACTATGATCAGTGCATAATAACATCACGAATACCTCCACCCAACAATGTATAAATTCTTTGTAACTTCTATAAACTGCTTTTGCATTTTTCATAACGACCACAATGTTAAGACAATATTATTATGATCCAAAAATAACATTTGCATTAGTACTTAGGCTATATTGACATCACCAACAGCAGCAGCCTTGCCTTGAGCAGCGAGTTTAAATCTGAGATCCAATAGCTTGATTCTAACAATCTAACCACTTCATACACCATCCGGACATTCTCTTGGGGAGCCAGAACATGCCCACCTTCATTGGCATCTGTGGCAGAATATTGACCCGTCCTAGAGGCTTGAGAAGTGTGCAAAGTACTACCATCTGTCTACGCCAGGCCTTCGCCGTCTTTCAAGTTCTGAAAACCAATTGTTTGCTGCAAAATTGTTCATTTTATATTTAGTGTATTAGCGCGAAAATTGGGATACTAATGTTGGTCAAAACGATAATTTATAGTGCAGGTCAACATGGATCATTTGTCACATAAATTTTATTCTTCTGTAACTAACATAATTTAGAGGTCTGTGCATAGTAACTAAACTTTGCTCGAATTTTAACCCATGTGACATCTTTCCTTCAAAGCTATTTTGTTTGATCATAAGACATAAACTATAACCTGAAATGACCCAGGCATAAGCAAATGAGTAGAAGTAGCCAGATCTAACCATAAGCCTTACAACACTTCCAAGATTATAATATACTCTGTGTGTAGTTATAGTGGCCAGAAAACAGTTTATTACCTGAGGTTTTGCAAGTTATATGCAATAAGATTTCTATCAGCAGTGGCAACAACCATCAGGGGATGTCTCACTGTAAGTGGATAGCAATGGTCGGGAAGTTGCTGAGTGTGGACCGCAGTCTGTTGTCTCAAGAAGAGAAAAGGAAGCAGGACAGTCACTAAAATCTTTACTTATAACTCAAGACCACCTTTACTCTCAGAATTACATACAAAGAAATCCATTTTAATAATCAGAATTTTCCATTACCTGAGCAGTTGCTTACTGAAGTAGCTGGACCGACATTTACATTCACGATTTTTGGTTCGTCTTTCTCTATCGGACACACAAAATAACATCATGTTACACACCACCCTTTACTGCATACCCAAATAATAGACCTGCAAACTGCCAAACGTATTGTATTCAACTGAGATTGCAGCAGCTGCGGTCACAGAATTCAGGGTATATATAAACATGCAGACGACACTCAGTTTGCAGACTTACCACACACTCGTGGGCGTTCATCACACAACACAGCCACCCTATTGCAGATGGTTAGTCAAACTAATACATTTGCTCAGTCTGAATCACGAATTTCTCAATGCTCTATGCCTATAATCTTTTGTCTATGTTCATAGTTTTCACAAATATTAAAATCCCATTTAACATAACTGTCAAGAACTATCGGCAATAGCGTTGTAACAAAACACAAAAACAAAAACAAAATCAAAATCAACATAACTCAGACTTGGTTATTTGAAAGGAAAGAAAGAATACTATAGTTTTTATCATCATATCCCGCCTAAAATCCATTGCAAATGGATTATACTTAAATTGACTAAGAACCCATATTTTTTCAGATCTTATAGCAAAGCGAAATAGTATCAATGGAAATACCAAACAATTGCTATCATGTAAGCATAAGCCCAAATCCCAAACAACCTCTTATTTGCACGGTTTTAAGCACACTATAAAAAGTAAAAAAATACGGAGTACTACATTAACCTTCAGTTTAAAAACTTTAAATGCAACATATAATTAGCACGGGTACCTTTTAACAGCGGCAGTCCTGGTGCGAAGGTTGTACGCGATACCGAGCTGATCAAACGTTCGTCGCCCATTTTGCAACATTCCAATTGCTATTCCAGTGATGCTTCTCAAACCATCTTGTTTTTTGACAAACACGCTTTCTATGCCTTTCCGGAGAACCGCAAGTCGTGTGGCGAAGCGGCAAATGAATTATAAGAATCGAACTCAGATTATATTAAATGTCTTATGAGATTATATTAATGTGAGCTTATTTTTCCGGCTTAAGGGCTTATTTGAATTTGAAAAAGCTTATTAGCTAACCTTTTTTTNGTGATGCTTCTCAAACCATCTTGTTTTTTGACAAACACGCTTTCTATGCCTTTCCGGAGAACCGCAAGTCGTGTGGCGAAGCGGCAAATGAATTATAAGAATCGAACTCAGATTATATTAAATGTCTTATGAGATTATATTAATGTGAGCTTATTTTTCCGGCTTAAGGGCTTATTTGAATTTGAAAAAGCTTATTAGCTAACCTTTTTTTTTTTTTTTTTTGTTATGAGCTTATTATCCTCAACTTATGGCTTATGAATAAGCCATAAGCTCAACTAAGCAACCCATAAACCGGGAAAATAAGCTATGCCAAACACTCCCTTCGTAAGATGCCACAGACTTTTGGCACCAAGTTTAAAGCATGATACATACCGGTTTCGATTTTGGGTAATTGGAATAGTTAATTCACCTATCATCAAAGTACGAAATCAAAATCCGTAGGAGTATTCGAATACATCTGCAAATGTAAATTGGTTTTGTCTAAGGTTAAATTTATGAAAAGCATGCATGAGTATGTCCCTGAACCAAACCCCTTGAACCATACCCCTGAAGCATATACCCCTGAAGACCATACAAATAAATGAAATATCCGCAGAAAGGAAGAAGTAACATGTTTGACGAGTTGCCATATCCGAGTCTTGGCGACGTCCAACCCCGTCAAATCAGTGTCAATCACAAATGAAGAGTAGTCAATCCACTGCTCAATTTCCCCCTGTACAAATAGAAAATATATAAGATTCATGTGTAAGTAGCATTATACCTTTAGACGGGAAAATAACATATAAAGAAAGGTTACATACTCTAACGCTGAAAATCCCAAATAAGAACTTCCATAAGAAACTGCATCAAACATAAGGAAAATATTAGCACCAATGGCAGAACATCATAAAAAGATTAAATTCAAATCTTTTTCGTCACTTACTGTAGCGAGCTGTTGCTTACTCACAGAGACAGAGCCTTCTAAAGTTTCGACACCAACAAAATCTGCGACAATTTGTTCCCTGTAAAAATTCTTGTTTACGCTTGTAGAATGAATAATCTGCCAACCAAATCACGAAATACATCAAACACTATCCAACAAACTGCTACAAAATACACAACTACCAAACGATCTCAAATAAAAAACCCAAAAATTCAAACCCTAACTATTGCGCCTTCGTGATCTGATTTGAGTGTATGTATGTGTGTGTCAGAAAGATAACACAACAACAATACAACAATAAATACATGGATAGATCAGTAGTTAACCTGTCTTCCATTTGCGGTCGTCCATTGTTGAGCACATCTCTTCCAGAAACTCACAGCCATCCTTAGTGCTCTTTACAGTCAAGCAAAACAACCACAAATTCGTTGCTGCTTTCTTTCTTAACTTTCCACCACAACCGAATACAAATAAAACAATATCTTCTTCTATACTTAATATAAACAACCCATAACTATAAAATTTTATTTTCTTTCTGCTAGGTAAAACGCATCACACCTTGGTGCTCTCCGTAATTACAAACACTCACTTTTGCCTTCAAAATATTAGTTAGGTGGGTTTGATTAGACTAATAAAATGAATGAAAGGCGGTGGAACGAATATAGCAAACCAAACATATTTTGGGCTTCTGTTCATGCAGGTTCCGGGCTTACAGGAAGAAGCCAAAGCAGCCCCGGCGGGAAAAGCCCAACCTAAAACTACATCGTATTTGATGGTAAAGTATATATATAGTAATGACAATATATATAACTTTCTGTATTCGATTACAAGAGTGAAAACACGTCAACTATCTAATACAAAAGTGATATCCAAAAAAACACATTAAATCTGACATGATGAGAACATCACTAAAGCCAACATAAGAAATGGATAGTCATAGAATTCACATGCTACATACTGCACATAAAAAACACATTAGACACATTAAATCTAACATGATAAGAGTTATGTCGAGCCGTATTACACAGCAGTTGCATGAATCTGTTTACATGTGAGCAATCTGTTCCTGAACAATACAGCCACACAAACGACATGATATCTAAAGAGAGCAAATTTTAGTAACTTTACACCTGTAACATCTGAACCATATTGATTTAACCGTTACAATTCGAGATATGACATGCTCATCTACAATTAAAGACTGTTCCATCTATAAGACTGTGGTTAAACAAAATAAGCTAGCTGTTAACATATAAAATTCATTGCATTCTTCAGTAAACCAAAAACATCTTTATAAGCCAAGTCAATAATAAACTAAACTTGCTTAAAACTATCAACTGCGGAGGGCTTTACCAGTTTGAGTGTGTGTGGCACTGGCAGTGTGTTCAAACCCCATGGACTAGTCGGCCACAAGGTTTGGAAACCAAGGTTACCCAAAAAACAAAAAATAAAATAATAATCAATAAAAAAAACCGTGGCTGCAGAGAATATCTACCACCGGAAGTAACATCAGAACTTTTAGGGAACTGGAAACCTCTTTTCTTCAGCCGAGATAAAATCTATCAATGGAAAGATAACATTATTAAAGCAATGCAATGAACATAAACGAAATATGATCAGGGAAAATGGATGTAAAACTAGCAATTACTCCCCTTAACGAGAAACACACACACAAACAAACCCAAGTGGAAAGAAAAGAAAAAAGACATTCTTTAATATAACCTGTAAACAACTACGATCTCCAAATGCAACCTCGTTGACATGGCCAAGGCTTGATAAGAGTCCTCGAAGCAATTCTTCTTCTATATCACCTCGATCTCGTTCAACTCGTTCCGCAAAATTGTCGGGTACCCAGAAATTCAAGTCTGCTTTGACTAATAAAGAGACGTTTAGCAACAAAATCTTCTCCAGAAACAACGTTCGTTCTATTGTTAGTGACAATATATAAGGAGCATTGATTTCGATAGTATTTGTGTATATGCCCCCAAAACTAGAAAGCACCAAGTTCTTAACACTCTTTGCAGCAATATCAAACCGCCTCACACCAAAACAACTGTTCAACTTCAAAGTTTCCAAGCAAGGACTTCCGGTTAGTATTTTTCCAATTAAATCTTCATAAATTAATTCTCCAACATCAATACACAAAAAGTTAAGATTATCCCAACCATTAGGAGGATTAGATACACAACGCGAAAGTTTCATACTCATAAGACCTAAATTGTCAGGATAGTACTCATCGTCATCGTCATCGTCATCGTCTTTACCCAAGAAAAACTCATCGCCATAGGTAAACCATTCGTAAGTTTTCCTACGACATGACAATCTTTCAACTCCAAAGTTTCCAAACAAGGACTTTGAGAAACGCCCAACAATACAACAACAGTCCAACTCCAAAGTTTCCAAACAAGGACTTCCGGATAATATTTTTCCAATTAAATTGCCATCTAATATCCCATAGTCAAGACACAGAAACTTAAGTTTATCCCAACAAATAGCGCCATTAGGAGGATTAAATGCACAAGACGAAAGTTTCATACTCATAAGACATGAATTGTTGAAAAGCAACTCGTCATCAAGGGTAAGGCTAGCATACTTGTAGTTTCTAACTATCCTAAAATCAACTTCTTGAACGTTACGAGTAATAGCATGTCGAATCCATCTATTGACTTGCAACGTAGGCCGATTATAAACTTCACTATTGAATGTAGTCGTAAGTTGAAATTTGTCGAGATTCACATTGGTAGGACATTGAGTTAGGGTTTTGTCGATAAACGAAAAGTAATCGGTGAGATCAGTATCGTGACGTAGGTTTGTGACGTCATCTTTATCTATGAAAAGGAGAGTAGGAACTTGAGTCCAAAGATGCTGCCAACGTTTGGAGATGGTAGATGTTGTTTTAATTACCTCTTTTGTGGACAATTCTAAACGGGAGATGATTTCGAGTAATAAGCAATCCGGTAAAGAACTTATTCTATCTTCTTTTTCTTTGTCCATGATTTTGAAGGGAATCGAAATACAAATCAAGTTCGAATTTATCATAGCTGCAAAAGAAAAACTAACAATAAGCACGTCGCATTAGCAAATTAAGTCGGTATACTACAACTAAAACCATATACAAATTTCCAAGCTAATCAGAAACAAATTACCCGTTCTATTTCACATAGCAACAGCTTAGTTAAGCTAATTTACACATAAACTAAATCTCAGACAGTGAACCAATAATCATGAATATAATTTCAAATAAATTACAAGTTTTAACTAGTATCAAATCATGTAAATATCCGTAATATATTCTAACTGGTTAAAAGAACAAATTATTTATATCCAATTTTATAACAATTGACATAAACAGTAGATAACATTAGATTTATTCAATAGATTATTATGCAAAGTAAAACAAAACGATGATGCGTAATTACCTGATATGAATAAGCTACAAAAAGTGAGCTTATAAAACATAAGCCCATAACCAAATAACCCATAATCCGGCTATATAAGCCAAAACAAACACCCCCTAAATTGCAACTTTTTACTAGCACACAAATATCCGTATATAGTTCAATCACATATTCTAACTGAGCTTTAATTAAATTTTATAACAGTACATAATGGTTCATTAAGGGATCAGAACAGGCATACTATCATTACCCATCTAATCTGCTTTTGTCTAGAAGACAAAACACATCGAACTCCAACCCATCAACCAAATTCCCCAATTTAAACCACACACAAAAAAACCCACTTTTTATCAACACATCAGGTTTTAAATTCACACAAATTAACAAACCAGATAACAGTTAATCAATAACCCAGTACATAAAACACATCCAATTGCATAACCCATCAACCCAATTCAACCCACACAAAAATACCCCAAATTAACAAACCAAACACCAAATAATCAACGACCCAGTTCTTAAATCACATCGAATTGCATAACCCATCAACCAATTTCCCCAATTTAAACCAAATAAAAAAAGCCCAAAACTAGAGTATAGGTTTAGAATACGATGAGATAGAATTACCTGATAGAATACGATTGGTAAAATTGATATGATTAATCGTATGAATTATTTTGGGTGTACATATTTCTTGCCATAATAATTTGAAAATTTCCAATTTTGGCACTTCTCTCAAGAATTCTACAAATTGTCGCTTCATTAGTTCATGATCTTCCGTTGGAGACATAGTGATATTAGACGATCGCGGGTAAGAATGTATATGTTTTATTGAATTAGGTTGATGGAAATTGTGTTTATCTTTGATTCTTTATTTTTATCTTTGAATATAAGTCCTTTTAATATAAAACGTGAATGTAAGTCGAATTGATTGAGGAAAAGGAAAGCCCATCGACCAAGCACTCCCGCCCCCAAAAGCGGAGACCGAAGAACCGTCAGGTTGTCGAGGACACAGTGGGATATTTCATTCACATTTTTTTCCAGACTCGTGTCATGATACAAAATTCACTCGAATTGGAAAAAAGGTGAATGGTTTTAAACATACTTAGCCGTTGCATTCAAAAGAAATTTTTTTTTTAACACACTATAAATACCACATATTAACACAATATATTACACACTTCAATTCACAAAATCTCACACTTCTTTCAATTCAAAATGGCTTGTAATAAACTCCTTCACACCGTCGAACAACTTCAAAAGTGGGTAAAAAACCAAGCCAAGAAAGACGATACGGCTCGACAAGAAGCTATTGTCGAAGTTATTAACAAGTTTGAGCTCGCAAAGGCGCTCAAACAACGAATGAGAACACGATACACAGAGTGCGATAACATCTCTGATGACAGAAAATTTGTGATCGACCGGTTTTTATACAATGAATTTCGTAAAGATCATGCCGTTGTTGAGACATTGCGTGGCTGTGTGAGTCAGATACATGCCCAAAAAGCAAACAAGATTCGTTGGAGTTTTGAAGAAAATGTGGAAGTTGCTATGGTTGAGCAACAACAACAAAAAGTTGTGCAAGGTACATCAAGTTAATCTGCACCAAGAATTGTTGAGCAACAACAACAGCAACCTCATCTAGATCACTTTTAGCTAAGTTTTGAGGAAAACTGTGGCAGCTGATGATGATGGCTGAAACTCTGAGAAGGAGCGTGAGCTGAGCAGGTTGGAAGCTCGTTAGAAGCAGAGAAGTTTGCAAACTACTATGCCTACGACGACAGTTATGACTCCAACAACTCTCAAACCTTGGATCACCCGGATTACAATTGAAGTTTAAGTTTATGTTTATGTGATGTTTATGTAATGTTTTCAATCGATGTACTATTTTAATTATTAATGAAATTAATGTTTTAATTATTAAGTTTGTAGTTTAAAAAAAGTTGAACTTGGTCGCCCTTACTGGGGCACCCAATCGCCTGCAGGTCGCTGGAGAGAGAAAGCTGACGTAGCAAGGAAAAATTGGGGGATTGAATCCTCTTACTGTGAGTAGCCTAACTGTTTACTGGTAAGTTTGATAGTGTGTTAAATGGTGATGTGACGCTGACATGAAAGTTGTGAATTTTTTAATCATTACACCTAGTCTAACATATCTTATAAAGTATATTTAAGTAGCACACTTAAATATTAATGATATTACACTACCATATGAAGTTATGTTTTCTTTTTTTCAATATTATTATTATTATTATTATTATTATTATTATTATTATTATTATTATTATTATTTATTTATTTATTTATTTATTTTTTATGTGAAACATGATAAGATAAGATCCAGTTTTGCGGTCGAGATGGTTATGCTTATATCCAAGTTAATCCCATACTTTGACGAGTAAACTTACTAACTAACGTATGGAACATTTACTCCAATCGATTGTCATCACGAAAAAGCTGTAAGATCAAGTAGTTGATTGCAAAAGTTAAACTCAGAAACACGCCTGTTACCCAAAGTTAATCTCAAGTATTTTGAAACACGCCTTTTATTCAAAGTTAACCTCACTTGATGAATTTGCTAAGTTTTATATTGTTTGTAAGATTTTATTTGATTGTGATTGATTTGAGTTGTGAATCACACTCATATGTATAGAGAATTATTCAAAAGAGTTAGATATATGTCACATCAAATATTTATTGCAAAATAGACTAAACACTGTCAAATATTTATTGTATGAAAGGTGAAAACTCAATATGTCAAATAGTGCACTGTCAAATACAATATTTATTGTAAGAAAGCTCAAAACTTCATATGTCAATATTTATTACNACACTCATATGTATAGAGAATTATTCAAAAGAGTTAGATATATGTCACATCAAATATTTATTGCAAAATAGACTAAACACTGTCAAATATTTATTGTATGAAAGGTGAAAACTCAATATGTCAAATAGTGCACTGTCAAATACAATATTTATTGTAAGAAAGCTCAAAACTTCATATGTCAATATTTATTACAAAAAGGCTGAAAACTTCACATGACTTTAAAAGGTTAAGATGTTGACAACAAAGGCACTTCATCAGTACATAGCAATGTTTTTAAATGGGTACGAATTAAAAGGTGATAGAGTAACTTCAACCAACAAGACATTTAGGTGATAGAGTAACTTCAACCAACAAGGCATTTTGAATACGCTACATGTCAAAGGATTGGTTTTAGTGTTGAATGTGATTACTACAAAATTTTGAACAAATTAAATGACCACACTATTTCGCTATCTAATCGCTTAAAGTAATTAAATGACCACCCTTATTATTTATCAGAACTTATCAATCAAAGGATTGGTTTTAGTCTCTATCAATGACTTTGGAACACCCGTACATGTCAATTGTCTTTACATGATAAAGTACATAAATTAATATTAAAGTACATAAAATAATATTACAGTATAAAAGGTGTATAAGGGTGGTGTGTAAAGGATAGGACTCTTAATGTACTTTTGGTGTATTTTTTATATGTTGTTTTGTTCTAAGTTTTGTTTGAAGATGGCCGAGAATGTTTGGATCGGATGTATGCTATGTGTTCTTGAGTTTCAGAATTAACAACACACATACCTTTTAGATCATATCATATCATTATTAATGGAGCGTTAACTGGTAATTTTACTTAAAACCCTAATTATAGTTTATGTGATTTTAAACCATGAAATTCTAATCTATGAATGAATGATAATGCATATTATATACTTTATAAATTAATGTGACTAATTTATAAGATAATTAAAATTGGTGTTCTAAAAAAATGAATTGTGACTATGTGAGATATGGAATGTGACTATTGATGTTGTATTGGTGTGACGTTTAATATGTTGTGTTTAGCATGGGTCTTTTATTTTTTTGTTTAACTAAATTACCAACCTTTTTTAATAAGTTACATTGGGCTTGTTAAGTATGTCCCTACTCCTAGGATGTGCTTGAAGTTCTCTTTTATTTTATTTTTACTTTTAAAAATGTCTAGTGGTCACTAATTCATTTCTTTTTTGGTAACGGAACTTATTTGGTTTGCAAAAGGTTATAATGATGTAATTGCCTTTCATGCAATAGCTTATGGCCTCTTTTAGATATTGATTTGGAAAATTGAAATTTTGGTTTGGGAAAGTGCTTACTACTTATTTTATGTGCTTCTTGTTGTTGGCTCTGTATGTGTTGTCAACTCAATTTGACATATTAAACATTGTCTTTAATTTATATACCTTGAATTCTCAACAGATTGTATCCCTTGGCACCAAAGAGAAAATCCAAGAATACGTTAATCACCATTATAATGACTCACATATCAAGGTAGATCAAATGAAGGAAGTGTACTATTTCGACTATACGGGGAAGGCACGTTGTACTAGTCCGAGTGCTTTCAAAACTGTAAGAGGTAGATTTCTATCTACGTAGAAGCTCACCAGATTGGTCGCTAAGATTCACTTGTATCACGGCGTAGTTTCCAGGTTTCTCCGATCAAGAGCATCACCGGCCCGAATGCGTGGTTTACCATGCATGGGATTTTCACAAATTAGCAACAAATACAAGTTGCATCCACCGCGTTCTCTTTATGAGTTGATAATGAACCACAATAATAAGAGTGTTTTATTCACGACTAACCTAAAAAATTAAGTTGCCAAGATAGATGAAATAGTTACTCGCAGGAAACACGACACATTTATTCTTAAAGGTTCATGCGAAGCTGTCAAGGATATTGTGAAGAAAGTAAGAATGAAGGATGATCCAGAGGCGACCAAGCTCAAGAAAAAACTTCGGTCAACTTGCTATCATTACAATGTGGTTGCTTTTCTTGGTTAGGAGACGGATGGTGAATTTGACTATTATGGCTTCGAAGAATGTCGTGTAACATGGACTGAATATGTCAAGAACCACATGTACATGGAGATGGGTGAAACATCTTTGAAGATAATGTGGTAAGGTTATTCTTTTACACCCGCGACAATGCATGACCCTTATAATTCTTATTTATTATATTATTTATCTTTTTGTAAAATCATGTAGTGGTTTAGTTGATGGTGTTAAACATCTGCACACCAAAGGATTAGTTCACATGAATCTTAATCCACAAAATATGTTGGTGAATGATGACGACGCAGTAAAGAATTGTGACATTGGGAACAGTAAATTCCTGCCTGAAGAAATAGAACACTTGCATGCAGGAATTTACTATTCCCCATGCCACAAATCTTTAATGTGTTGTTATCATTCACCAATATCTTTTGTAGATTAAGATTCATGCGGACTAATCCTTTGGTGTGTAGATGTATAACACCATCAACTAAACCGCTTCATGATTTAAAAAAAAATGATAAATAATATAATAAATGAGAATTATAAGACCCACGTGTTGTCGCGGGCGTAAAAAAACGTTACGACATTATCTTCAATGATGTTTCACTCATCTCCATGTACGGGTAGTTCTTGACATATTCAGCCAATGTTACACCACATTCTTCGAAGGCATAATAGTCAAACTCACCACCCTGTCTCCCAACCAAGAAAAGCAACCACATTGTCATGATAACAAGTTGACCGAAGTTTTTGCTTGAGCTTGGTCGCCTCTGAATCATTCACCCTTCTTACTTTCTTCACAATAGCCTTGACACCTTTGTAAGAACTTTTAGGAATAAGCTTGTCGTATTTCCCTTGAGTAACTATTTCATCTATCTTGGGCAACTTTTTGGTTTGTTGTAAATAAAACACTTATTCTTGTGGTTCATTATTAACTCATTAAGAGGACAGTCAATTTGTATTTGTTGGAAACTTGTGAGAATCCCGCACATGGTAAACCACGCATTCAGGCTCGTGATGCTCTTGATCGGAGAAACCTGAAAACCATGCTGTGATACGAGCGAATCTTAGCGACCAATCCGGTGAGTAATTAATGGATGAAGAAAAAGAAGATGGAATAAGTTTGTTACCAGATTGCTTATTTATTGACATCATCTCTCGTTTAGACTTCACAAAAGAAGCTATCAGAACAAGTATGCTCTCAAAACGAAAGCAACATCGTATCTTTGGCGCTATGTTCACAATTTCATTTTATATGAATTCATTAGAGGACTGTAACCATCAACGGCTCTCCGAATATGTTACATTTATTGAGAAAACCTTAACTCATTGTCGCCATTTGAACCTCAACAAATTCAACCTAGTGCTACTTATCCCTTATGATGTTAGCTTTGAGTCACAAGTGAATAACTGGGTTTGTTATATGCTGTAACGTTCAAGATCTTAATTTATGTATTCGAAATAGGGAATTGGAATATGAATCTACGTTTGTGTTGGATCAGTTTTTTTTTTTCAATTCATCTTTACGCATTTGAAATTGGGTGGGTGTGTGTTTAATCCTTGTTGGAACGTTATAATCCAATTAATCTTTGTTATGTTATAAAGGCTGCAATGCTACTGTATTGAGCCGAAGACAACCAAGCAGTAGGAAACAAAACATTGAAACATGGTTGTTAGGAACAGTTAGTTAGTTAGGAGCTGCTATAGGTAGTTATATGTGAAGGGACACAATGGTTTGTAAACAAGTTTATTGAAGCAACATAACCCTTCACAATATGTCGTTTAGTTTAGTATATATATGTGAATATCTGTAAACATAAATAGTTAACCCTTCCTGTATGTCATTTATTAAAGGGTTCAACCCAATCTTCTTTGTTTCTTTTATATATTCTTGAATGATGATTAGTTGATGCTTGTTTGATTAATATCGATCCTGGAAATATGGAACCTGTGAAATCCGAACAATCCCACCGGTGACATTAGTTTGAGTCGACCTAAGAGCTTGTATATTTCCAAAGGGGATTTGGATGAGGATTTGATTCAAAATATTTTATCCGGGTGTCCTTTGTTGGAAAATTTGGAGTTGTTCTAGTGCTATGGTTATAGGCTGCTCGATATTACTTCTAAGAGTGTTCAGAGATTGGTGTTCTCAGGATATTACGTCAATGAAGTATTCACAGATATTATGTCACTAACAATCCCATATGAGTGTATATGTGTCTTCTTTAGTTGAAGCTAAGTCAGATTATTGGAAAGGTGGGCATCATTAGACAACACGTAAGGAAGAGTGACAAGAAGTGTTCAAAGGTTTTATACTAAAGCTTCGCAATGTGAAAGAACTTACAATTGGGAATCATTTGTGGGAAACGGTGTACACTTTTATTAAAATAAAACGGATTACAATCAATAAATAAAATTAACAGAAAGTAAATACAGACAGAATGGAGTAGAAGTAGAAGACAGACACTATGAACGATAAGCAAATAATAAGCAGTAAACGACGAGGCTCGTGTTTAACACGATTCCCTTAAAACAGACTCGACTAACTTGCCTGAAAGATAACGGAAATCTCGCGTGTTTCTGATCGAAGAGAGTGCTGGAACTCGGCTGGTAGAGTTGCGTTTTCTGTGTGTCAAAACGAACGAGACTTGGCCAATATTTATACTCAAACCCTATCTTGTTCTCCAAGATTAAATATTTACCAAACTTTAACAAATCTGTGAAATTCTGGAAAAAGATACGCACGCGATTTAAAATGTTTTAAAAAAAAGTTGAACTTGGTCGCCCTTACTGTGGTACCCAATCGCCTGCAGGTCGCTGGAGAGAGAAAGCTGACGTGGCAGGGAAAAATTGGGGGATTGAATCCTCTTACTGTGAGTAGCCTAACTGTTTAGTGGTAAGTTTGGTAATGTGTTAAATGGTGATGTGACGCTGACGTGAAAGCTGTGAATTTTTTAATCATTACACCTAGTCTAACATATCTTATAAAGTATATTGAAGTAGCACATTTAAATATTAATGATATTACACTACCATATGAAGTTATGTTTTCTTTTTTCAATATTATTATTATTATTATTATTATTATTATTATTATTTATTTTTTATGTGAAACATGATAAGATAAGATCCAGTTTTGCGGTCGAGATGGTTATGCTTATATCCAAGTTAATCCCATACTTTGACGTGTAAACTTACTAACTAACGTATGGAACATTTACTCCAATCGATTGTCATCACGAAAAAGCTGTAAGATCAAGTAGTTGATTGCAAAAGTTAAACTCAGAAACACGCCTTTTACCTAAAGTTAATCTCAAGTATTTTGAAACACGCCTTTTATTCAAAGTTAACCTCACTTGATGAATTTGCTAAGTTTTATATTGTTTATAAGATTTTATTTGATTGTGATTGATTTGAGTTGTGAATCATACTCATTTATATAGAGAATTATTCAAAAGGGTTAGATATATGTCACATCAAATATTTATTGCAAAATAGACTAAACACTGTCAAATATTTATTGTATGAAAGGTGAAAACTCAATATGTCAAATAGTGCACTGTCAAATACAATATTTATTGTAAGAAAGCTCAAAACTTCATATGTCAATATTTATTACAAAAAGGCTGAAAACTTCACATGACTTTAAAAGGTTAAGATGTTGACAACAAAGGCACTTCATCAGTACATAGCAATGTTTTTAAATGGGTTCGAATTAAAAGGTGATAGAGTAACTTCAACCAACAAGACATTTAGGTGATAGAGTAACTTCAACCAACAAGGCATCTTGAATACGCTACATGTTAAAGGATTGGTTTTAGTGTTAAATGTGTTACTACAAAATTTTGAACAAATTAAATGACCACGCTATGTCGCTATCTAATCGCTTAAAGTTAAATGACCACCCTTATTATTTCTCAGAACTTATCAATCAAAGGATTGGTTTTAGTCTTTTGGACCATCCATATATGTCAATTGTCTTTACATGATAAAGTAAATAAATTAATATTAAAGTACATAAAATAATATTAAAGTATAAAAGGTGTATAAGGGTGGTGTGTAAAGGATAGGACTCTTGATGTACTTTTGGTGTGTTTTTTATACGTTGTTTTGTTCTAGGTTTTGTTTAAAGATGGCCGAGATTATTTCGATCGGATGTATGCTATGTGTTCTTGAGTTTCAGAATTAACAACACACATACCTTTTAGATCATATCATATCATTATTAATGGAGCGTTAACCGGTAATTTTACTTAAAACCCTAATTATAGTTTATGTGGTTTTAAACCATGAAATTCTAATCTATGAATGAATGATAATGCATAGTATATACTTTATAAATTAAAGTGACTAATTTATAAGATAATTAAAATTGGTGTTCTAAAAAAATGAATTGTGACTATGTGAGATATGGAATGTGACTATTGATGTTGTATTGGCGTGACGTTTAATATGTTGTGTTTAGCATGGGTCTTTTATTTTTTTGTTTAACTATAAATTACCAGCCTTTTTTAATAAGTTACATTGGGCTTGTTAAGTATGTCCCTACTCCCTAGGATGTGCTTGAAGTTCTCTTTTATTTTATTTTTACTTTTAAAAATGTCTAGTGGTCACTAATTCATTTCTTTTTTGGTAACGGAACTTATTTGGTTTGCAAAAGGTTATAATGATGTAATTGCCTTTCATGCAATAGCTTATGGCCTCTTTTAGATATTGATTTGGAAAATTGAAATTTTGGTTTGGGAAAGTGCTTACTACTTATTTTATGTACTTCTTGTTGTTGGCTCTGTATGTGTTGTCAACTCAATTTGACATATTAAACATTGTCTTTAATTTATATACCTTGAATTCTCAACAGATTGTATCCCTTGGCACCAAAGAGAAAATCCAAGAATACGTTAATCACCATTATGATGACTCACATATCAAGGTAGATCAAATGAAGGAAGTGTACCATTTCGACTATACGGGGAAGGCACGTGGTACTAGTCCGAGTGCTTTCAAAACTGTAAGAGGTAGATTTCTATCTACATAGAAGCTCACCAGATTGGTCGCTAAGATTCACTCGTATCACGGCGTAGTTTCCAAGTTTCTCCGATCAAGAGCATCACCCGCCCGAATGCGTGGTTTACCATGCGTGGGATTTTCACAAATTTGCAACAAATACAAGTTGTATCCACTGCGTTCTCTTTATGATTTGATAATGAACCACAATAATAAGAGTGTTTTATTCATGACTAACCTAAAAAATTAAGTTGCCAAGATAGATGAAATGGTTACTCGCAGGAAACACGACACATTTATTCTTAAAGGTTCATGCGAAGCTGTCAAGGATATTGTGAAGAAAGTAAGAATGAAGGATGATCCAGAGGCGACCAAGCTCAAGAAAAAACTTCGGTCAACTTGCTATCATTACAATGTGGTTGCTTTTCTTGGTTAGGAGACGGATGGTGAATTTGACTATTATGGCTTCGAAGAATGTGGTGTAACATGGACTGAATATGTCAAGAACCACATGTACATGGAGATGAGTGAAACATCTTTGAAGATAATGTGGTAAGGTTATTCTTTTACACCCGCGACAATGCATGACCCTTATAATTCTTATTTATTATATTATTTATCTTTTTGTAAAATCATGTAGTTGTTTAGTTGATGGTGTTAAACATCTGCACACCAAAGGAATAGTTCACATGAATCTTAATCCACAAAATATATTGGTGAATGATGACGACACAGTAAAGAATTGTGACATTGGGAACAGTAAATCCTTGCATGAAGAAATAGAACACTTGCATGCAGGAATTTACTATTCCCCATGCCACAAATCTTTACTGTGTTGTTATCATTCACCAATATTTTTTGTGGATTAAGATTCATGTGGACTAATCCTTTGGTGTGTAGATGTATAACACCATCAACTAAACCGCTTCATGATTTTTTTAAAAAAAGGATAAATAATATAATAAATGAGAATTATAAGACCCACGTGTTGTCGCGGGCGTAAAAAAAATGTTACGACATTATCTAATGATGTTTCACTCATCTCCATGTACGGGTAGTTCTTGACATATTCAGCCAATGTTACACCACATTCTTCGAAGGCATAATAGTCAAACTCACTACCCTGTCTCCCAACCAAGAAAAGCAACCACATTGTCATGATAACAAGTTGACCAAAGTTTTTGCTTGAGCTTGATCGCCTCTGAATCACTCACCCTTCTTACTTTCTTCACAATAGCCTTGACACCTTTGTAAGAACCTTTAGGAATAAGCTTGTCGTATTTCCCTTGAGTAACTATTTCATCTATCTTGGGCAACTTTTTTCAGGTTTGTTGTGAATAAAACACTTATTCTTGTGGTTCATTATTAACTCATTAAGAGGACAGTCAATTGGCAGTGGATGCAATTTGTATTTGTTGGAAACTTGTGAGAATCCCGCGCATGGTAAACCACGCATTCAGGCTCGTGATGCTCTTGATCGGAGAAACCTGAAAACCATGTTATGATACGAGCGAATCTTAGCGACCAATCCGGTGAGTAATTAATGGATGAAAAAAAAGAAGATGGAATAAGTTTGTTACCAGATTGCTTATTTATTGACATCATCTCTCGTTTAGACTTCACAAAAGAAGCTATCAGAACAAGTATGCTCTCAAAACGAAAGCAACATCTTTGGCGTTATGTTCACAATTTCATTTTATATGAATTCATTAGAGGACTGTAACCATCAACGGCTCTCCGAATATGTTACGTTTATTGAGAAAACCTTAACTCATTGTTGCCATTTGAACCTCAACAAATTCAACCTAGTGCTACTTATCCCTTATGATGTTAGCTTTGAGTCACAAGTGAATAACTGGGTTTGTTATATGATGTAACGTTCAAGATCTTAATTTATGTATTCGAAATAGGGAATTGGAATATGAATCTGCGTTTGTGTTGGATCAGTTTATTTTTTTTTCAATTCATCTTTACGCATTTGAAATTGGGTGGGTGTGTGTTTAATCCTTGTTGGAACGTTATAATCCAATTAATCTTTGTTATGTTATAAAGGCTGCAATGTTACTCTGTTGAGCCGAAGACAACCAAGCAGTAGGAAACAAAACATTGAAACATGGCTGTTAGGAACAGTTAGTTAGTTAGGAGCTACTATAGGTAGTTATATGTGAAGGGACACAATGGTTTGTAAACAAGTTTATTGAAGCAACATAACCCTTCACAATATGTCGTTTAGTTTAGTAAATATATGTGAATATCCGTAAGCATAAATAGTTAACCCTTCCTGTATGTCGTTTATTAAAGGGTTCAACCCAATCTTCTTTGTTTCTTTTATGTATTCTTGAATGGTGATTACTTGATGCTTGTTTGATTAATATCGATCCTGGAAATATGGAACCTGTGAAATCCGAACAATCCCAACGGTGACATTAGTTTGAGTCGACCTAAGAGCTTGTATATTTCCAAAGGGGATTTGGATGAGGATTTGATTCAAAATATTTTATCTGAGTGTCCTTTGTTGGAAAATTTGGAGTTGTTCTGGTGCTATGGTTATAGGTTGCTCGATATTACTTCTAAGAGTGTTCAGAGATTGGTGTTCTCAGGATATTACGTCAATGAAGTATTCATAGATATTGTCGTAATTAATTCTCCTTATATTATGTCACTAACAATCCCATATGAGTTGTATATGTGTCTTCTTTAGTTGAAGCTAAGTCAGATTATTGGAAAGGTGGGCATCATTAGACAACACGTAAGGAAGAGTGACAAGAAGTGTTCAAAGGTTTTATACTAAAGCTTCGCAATGTGAAAGAACTTACAATTGGGAATCATTGTCAAAAGGTAAAAATTCCTTCATTTATTTCATTTGTCATGTTTTCTTTTTGTAAATTGGAAGAAATATTGATCATTAGCTTTCATTATGTGATGCTTGTATGCCTGTTTGGAGCTAGGAATAGGTAGAGTGTTTTTGTTTAATGGATATGGGAATTTGGGAATAGGAACCAAAGGCATACCATGGGTTGATGGTCATGGGTTTGACAGGAACCCTTTAATGCGGGCATTCTAGAAACCTGGCTAGAAGGCTGTGTTTTTAATACCAGTTCCAGGTTTTTGCCAACATCTCATCCTCAAAAGTCAAAATCACTAAATTTCTTGCTTTTCACTTTTCTACAAACTTTAATGATTCATGGTTCTGTTTATTTTAAAGATGTTTTCTTTCTTGTGAGCATCAGATGGTAAAAATGCTTGTTTTGTTTCTTCTTTCATGTATGAATGGCACAAGAGTATGAGATAGTTAAGTTATTACATTTTGCATTATGTATTATCTTTTGAGCTGTTTCACACTCACTAATTAACAGCCATCTAAAGTGTACCACTTGTTTAAGATTGCTTATCACTAGCTTTCCGTACACATACGAAGAACATTTATAGATATTTGTATTTGGTTATAGAAGATAGTTGTACATAACTAGAATCTTAATGAGTGGAATCTGTGCATTAATCCCCCATGCATCTAATGTTTGGTTTTGAGCAGGTGTATTTTGACATACTAGAGGGTTCACATATTACAACCATGAAATTAGGCAAAACTTTTTAAGATCAAACTTTCTAGTTACAGACAACTAACATATGCACCTACCCGTCATAACATAAATACCTTGTCCAGCTAACATAAATTTTATCACCTTTAACACCTACCACTCTCCATGCATAAATACTTCATTCAATTCTGCTTCCATCTTTCCAGCAAGGACCATGATCCACCGTCTAATTTACACTCTCAAAAACCAACGGCCACAGATGACGATCCGCATGAACCCATATCCACCAATCACACCCCTCCTTCTCTTTCTATATAAACACATCACCTAAGCATTTTCATCTTCACAAAATCACACACATGAAACACTAAATAGTCTCATCTACAAGTTTTTCAAACGACCACGGTGACAACATTCAAAGATCTGAGCCGCGCGTATGATGCTCGCACGACGAGGCCGCCGACCGAATCTCAGGTATTTTTCTTTTGTTTTTTTTGGCAGTGTTTTAACATAGATCTAGATTTTCAACTCATCTTTGTAAAACTGTGGAAATGAGTTTTGTATATGTTGTTTTGTTCTATGTTCTATTTGAAGATGAGAATATTTTGCTATATGTTCTTGAGTTTCAGAATCAACTACACTGTGTTTTCTTTCAGATCTGAGTACACACACATACCTTTTAGATCAAATCGTATCATTGTTAATAGAAATAGGTGTCTGATCGGTAACTTTACTTTAAACCCTAATTATTGTTTATTTTAAACACTAAAATTCTAATCTTATGTGTACTTTATATAGAGGTCACTAAGTCAGTTTTTCTATTATTATTTTTGGTTTGCAAAAGGTTTATGTAATTTTAAACACTAAAATTCTAATCACAGGGTAACCGCCGCTACAACGCGCGAGTACCCTGCTAATACTTTATAAATGAATGTGAGATATGGATTTATTGTTGTTAATTTATGCTTTTTCTTTTAGCCGATAAAGGTGTATTGTTAAACTAGGAATGTGGGAGTTAATTGTATTAACAACAGTTCTAGAAGGAAGGATTGGATGCATTTATTTAGGTGTTTTTCATTGAGATTGTGTTGCTACTTGCTACCATTTTTAAGAAAACATTATATGGTTAATGTGCAACAATAGCAATAAACACGTATGGTTTTTAATTCCTTGGACATGAAAAATTGCAAAAAATCTACATATTACACGTGTGATGAACGAAAATGTAGCCATTTTTAAAAGTTACATTGGGCTTGTCAAGTGTATGTCCCTAGGATGTGCTTGAAGTTTCTTATTTGATTTTTACTTTTAAAAATGTCTAGTGGTCACTAATTCATTTCTTTTTTGGTAATGGAACTTATTTGGTTTACAAAAGGTTATAATGTTGTAATTGTCTTTCATGCAATAGGTGCAGCTTGCTACACATTGTGTTATGGCCTCTTTTAGATATTGATTTGGAAAATCGAAATTACACATTGTGTTATGGCCTCTTTTAGATATTGATTTGGAAAATCAAAATTTTGGTTTGGGAAAGTGCTTACTGCTTATTTTATGTGCTTCTTGTTGTTGTCTCTATATGCGAACTCATTTTGACATATTAAACGGTCTTTAATTTATATGCGTTGAATTCTCCACAGATTATATCCCTTGGCACCAAAGAGAAAATCCAACAATACGTTAATCACCGTTATGATGACTTACATACCAAGGTAGATCAAACGAAGGAAGTGTATCATTTCGACTATATGGGGAAGGCACGCGGTACTAGTTCGGGTGCTTTCAAAATTAAAAGAGTAGATTTCTATCTACATAGAATCTAACCAGATTGGTCACTAAGATTCACTCGTATCACGGCGTGGTTTCTTCGATAAAGAGCATCAGCAGCCTAAATGCATGGTTTACCATGCACGGGATTCTTATAAGTTAGCAACAAATACAAGTTGCATCCACTGCCAATTGATTGTCCTCTTAATGAGTTGATAATGAACCACAAGAATAAGAATGTTTTATTCACGACTAACCTCAAAATTAAGTTGCCCAAGATAAAAGAAATAGTTACTCACGGGAAACACGACACGCTTATTTTTAAAGGTTCTTACGAAAGTGTCAAGGCTATTGTGAAGAAAGTGAGAAGGACGGATGATCTGAAGCAAAAACTTCGGTCAACTTGCTATCATGACAATGAGTTTGCTTTTCTTGGTTGGGAGACGGACGGTGAGTTTGACTATTATGCCTTCGAAGAATGTGGTGTAACATTGACCGAATATGTCAAGAACCGCATGTATATGGAGATGAGTGAAACATCATTGAAGATAATGTGGTAAGGTTATTCTTTCATACCCGCGACAAAGAATGTCCCTTATAATTCTTATTTATTATATTATTTATCTTTTTGAAAATCATGTAGTGGTTTAGTTGATGGTGTTAAACATTTGCACACCAAAGGATTAGTTTACATGAATCATAATCCACAAAATGTATTGGTGAATGATGACGACACAGTAAAGAATTGTGGCATGGGGAATGGTAAATTCTTGCATGAAGAAACATAACACTTTACCTGTAAAATTTACTATTCCCCATGCCACAAATCTTTTTGTGTCATCATCATTCACTAATATGCTTTGTGGATTAAAATTCATGTGAACTAATCCTTTGGTGTGCCGATGTTTAGCACCATCAACTAAACCGCTTCATGATTAAAAAAAGATAAATAATATAATAAATGAGAATTATAAGCCAACGCGTTGTCGTGGGTGTAAAAAAAACCTTACCACATTATCTTTAATGATGTTTCACTCATCTCTATGTACGAGTAGTTCTTGACATATTCGGCCAATGTTACACCACATTGTTCGAAGGCATAATAGTCAAACTCACCATCCGTCTCCCAACCAAGAAATGCAACTACATTGTCATGATAGCAAGTTGACCGAAGTTTTTGCTTGAGCTTGGTCGCCTCTGAATCATCCGCCCTTCTTACATTCTTCACAATACCCTTGACACCTTCATAAGAACCTTTAAGAATAAGCTTGTCGTATTTCCCATGAGTAACTATTTCATCTATCTTGGGCAACTTAATTTTCAGGTTAGTTGTGAAAAACACTCTTATTCTTGTGGTTCATTATCTAACTCATTAAGAGGACAGTGAATTGGCAGTGGATGCAACTTGTATTTGTTGCAAACTTGTGAGAATCCCGTGCATGGTAAACCACGCATTAAGGCTGGTGATACTCTTGATCGGAGAAAATTGGAAACCATGTCGTGATACGAGCGAATCTTAGCGACCAATCCGTTGAGCTTCAATGTAGATAGAAATCTATTCTTAAAATTTTGAAAGCACCCGGACTAGTACCATGTGCCTTCCACATGAATAATTAATGGATGAATAAAAAGATGGAATAAGTTTGTTACCAGTTTGCTTATTTATTAACATCATCTCTCATTTAGACTTCACAAAAGAAGCTATCAGAACAGGTACGCTAACAAAACGATGGCAACATTTTTGGCCTTATGTTCACAATCTCATTTTATATAAATTCATTAGAGGATTCTAACCATCAGCGGCTCTCCGAATGTGTTTCGTTTGTTGAGAAAACCTTAACTCATCGTCGCCATTTGAACCTCAACAAATTCAACCTAGTGCTACTTATGATGTTAGATTTGAGTCACAAGTGAATAACTGGGTTTGTTATGCTGTTAGCTGTAACGTTCAAGATCTTAATTTATTTATTTGAAATAGAGAATTGGAATATGAATCTGCGTTTGTGTTGGATCAGTTCATTTTTTTTTCAATTCATCTTTTACGCATTTGAAATTGGGAGGGTGTGTGTTTATTCCCATCATTGACATTAGTTTGAGTCGACCTAAGAGCTTGTATATTTCCAAAGGGGATTTGGATGAGGATTTGATTCAAAATATTTTATCCGGGTGTCCTTTGTTGGAAAGTTTGGAGTTGGTCTGGTGCTATGGTCATTGACGGAACCAAGGGGTGTCCCGGGACACCCATGGTTTTTTGTTGCCTAGTGTTAATTTTGTTAAAAACCCTCGATTTTTCTGAAATGCACCTTGTCCCTAAAACTTGTGTTTGTAATATTGTTTAGTTTATTCTAAATGCACCTGGTCGTTTTATGTCCTGGTTCCGTCCCTGGCTATGGTTATAGGCTGCTCGATATTACTTCTAAGAGTGTTCAGAGATTGGTGTTCTCAGAATATTACGTCAATGAAGTATTCACAGATATTGTCGTAATTAATTCTCTTATATTATGTCACTAACAATCCCATATGAGTTGTATATGTGGAAACTTTTGCTTTTAAATGTGTCTTCTTTAGTTGAAGCTAATTTAGATTATTGGAAAGGTGGGCATCATGAGACAACACGTAAGGAAGAGAGAGAAGAAGTCTTCAAAGGTAATATACTAAAGCTTCGCAATGTGAAAGAACTTACAATTGGGAATCATTGTAAGGTAAAAATTCCTTCATTCGTCATGTTGTCTTTTTGTAAATTGGAAGAAATATTAATCATTAGCTTTTGTTATTGGATGTTTTTATGTTCGTTTGGAGCTAGGAATAGGAGTGTTTTTGTTTAATGGACATGGGAATTTGAACCAAAGGCAAACCATGGGTTGATGGTCATGGGTTTGACAAAACCCTTTAATGCGGGCTTTCAAGAAACCTGGCTTGAGGCTGCGTTTTTAGGTTTTTGTCAACATCTCATCCTCAAAAGTCAAAATCAATAAATTTCATGCTTTTCACTTTTCTACAAACTTTAATGATTCATGGTTATGTTTATTTTAAAGATGTTTTCATGTTCAGTACTTACTTCCATGTGGGCTTGATTTTTGCTTTTAGTTCTACTGTTTTTTCTTTATCTGAAGATGATGGTGAAAAACATAACACACAATTACAAAAGTATCCCTCGGCACTTAACCATTTCTATTTCACCCATTTATCAACCTCATAACCATAGTGAATCCTTTACACAAGCCAAAAAATCACCTTAGACTTATATTGGAAATCATTATACCATATTTGTATATTGCACAAGAAACTATGAACCCTACCTTGTCATAGACAATGAGTGTGTGCTTACTTGTTGATGGTCTCTGTATATACGTAGTGGATGCTTATATAATTAGCTGCTTAGAACTAATTCATGGAGTACGAATGTCCGCCTTTTTAACTCTTGGAAGTGTCCCCTTAATTATTCTGGGGCATTGCAAGTTCCATTTTCAGTGTGCCTTCTAAACTGTTAATGCATACAAGGATTGAACCATTCTCATTTTTGCTCTTCTCGTTGCTCTTCTTTATTGGCAGGTTTTCACTCATTTGAAAGCTAAAGGTCTCATTTTTCCGTCAAACATAAAGTATCTTCATTGGTGTGGTTATAATGAAGATGATGAGGAAGATGAAGATGAAGATGAAGACTAACCTACACTCATTTTATCCATTGAACTTAAAAGTCTGTATGTTACATACCTTTATACCCTTTTCGCAATTTGATGGAGCTAGATGATTGGTTTGATTGTTATTCAGTTGAAAGCAAAGTATTGGAGGTGTTATTGCTTGACCACATTCACAACAGTGTCAAGGTTAATTGATCACTAGCACTTTATAATCATATTTAGCTAGATATGGTTACAGTTTCCAATACGATAAACTGTATGATGTTGGAATATTATCTTATATGTATGAATGGCACAAGAGTATGATATAGTTAAGTTATTAAATTTTGCATTATGTGTTATCTTTTGAGCTGTTTCACACTCAATAACAGCCTCCTAAAGTGTACCTCTTGTTTAGATTGCTGATCACTAGCTTCCGTACACATACGAAGAACATTTATAGGTATTCGTATTTGGTTATATAAGATAGTTATTCATAATTAGAATCTTAATTATGAGTGTGGAATCTGTCCTTTAATCCCCCATGCATCTAATGTTTGGTTTTGAGCATGTGTATTTTGACACACTAGAGGGTTCACATATTACAGCCATGAAATTAGGCAAAATTTTGGAGGGACGTACATGGTATACTTAGATGTCTGATAGCTCATCCAGGTGTGTTACAAATCTAGTGATTGTTAAAAATCTCTTGCCAAATCTATTTCTTTTGTGATTTTAACTAATACTGTAAAAGTTCATGGGAATATATTAACTACAATTTGTTGTAGCTAAATTGCTACAATTTTAGGCTAAAAATGTGGGTCCCTGAGTCTTTTTGTGGGTCCCTGAATCCTATTTTGTAAGTCCCTGAGTCATTTTGTGTGTATTTTTTATGAGTATTGTAGCCAAGATATCCCTAAAGTTCATAATGTGATATGGTGCAGGGTAAGGATTGTGATTCACCACCAAGTATCGGCGAGTGATGTGTAGTACACAATGTCATGCATTAAGGTACCAATATGTCACTGCCTAAACTATATGCTTTTGTTCTCTACATTAAACTCACTTGTTTCCTTTAATTTGCTTTCAGCAAGCTATGACTCGCCGGAATAGCAGATGAAAATGGTGGCAAGTGAAGCAAATGTTAATGTTTGTCAAAGATTATTTTTCGTTCCAGTTGTACATGTATTTAATTTGTGTTATTGACGTTTTCTGTTTTCGACTACATCTATTATCTTGTTTTAGGTTCATAATCATAGTACTCTTCTTCATTCTCGAAAATAACTCAATTGTTTCATCTAGTCTCCCCTTCTACTAGATCAATTTATCATAATTGTATACGCAATGACATCAGGACTAATCCTTTTTCCAACATAACCCATAAACAAGCACTAAAACTAATCACTGATAGATCACAACTGCCATTAATCAGTAACTACTTCAGTTGAAGCCTGTCTTTGTGGTTGGTCAAACAAGCTATTGTTCATGATTTGCTTAACTTGTTTGTAAGTGTCCCATACACTCAGTTAATCACCCGTGCAGCTCCCATGGACACAGCTTCATCCAGGGTTCACCCCTTTGCTTGGGGTCTTTCCAAAGATTTCTGTAACGAGTCATTCCACCAACAAGAAGAACTTCATCCACTTCCTTGACTGTGACTCCAGCATCCTTCACGCAGTTCTTGCAAAGGTTCTTGGTCCTCTCGATCAGGTTGTTCACTAGAGCCTCAAATTTGGACCTTGTCAAAGTGATGTTCAAATGCTTAACACCGGATGCATCAGCTGTGATGAAAGGCAAGTTGATATCAGTTTGGGTGGTGGATGAAAGCTCGATTCTAGCTTTCTTGGCAGCTTCACTAAGTCTCTCAAGGGCAAGCCTGTCCTTTGTCAAGTCAATTCCCTCTGTTCTCTTGAACTCACTAACCAAAAAGTCTAACACAGCATTATCGAAGTCCTCTCCTCCAAGGAAAGTATCACCATTTGTCGCTTTGACCTATAAAAACAAATAAAAACAAAAGAATTAGCACATATCCACTTTAACCGAAAGAAAATTATTTTACCGGTCACAAACCATAAGTATGCCATAAGTAACTACATTCAATTGAAGCCTGTCTTTGCAGTTGGTCAAACAAGACACTGCGTGATGAAATTCACCTCGCTTAAAAAGTCCTATAATCGTTAGTATATGTGGTAAAATGCGTCACAAAACGAAGTAATAAAGCTTTACCGAACACAGAAAATGAAATCCACTCTATATAAGTTGAAAATGATTACAACCACAATGCAAGCAATTTGAGAATTCTAAAGAAGCTAACCAAATCACATTTCAAAATAAGAGAAACGTTTGACTAAATACATTAAAACAAAAAGTAGTTTCCTAAACCCACTAGTAGTTAAAACAAAAAGTAGTTACCCGGGATTGTGGGGTGTTGATCAGTCTGACGAGCTCATCAACAAAATCGCTTGTAGGAACCTCTTTCTCAACTTTGGCTTCCTTATTTTGCAACTTAACCACTCCTTTTGTAATTTCTTTCTCACCCTCCATCACAATCCAAGGAATCCCAGACTCTTTTGCAAGGTCGAAGTGCTTGCTCAGCCTTTTGTTGACCAAAAACCGTGCTTTCAGTTTCGCACCCCAGCACATACTCACAAGTTTAGCTGCTAATGGTAAGTTGTCGTCGTCACCCAATATGCTGACTAACACTTGTGCCTCACTGGCTCGAAGAAGCTATCAGAACATTAATAAAAATTGTTTGTTATGTTCATTACTAATGACATAAACAAAAAAGAGACCCAAAAAAAAAGATGGTTTTTACCTGTTTATCATCTTTTTGCTTTTGTTCCATAATAGTGAATACACGCTCAAATCCTAAGCTTACACCAACAGCAGCAACACTTTTTCCACCAAACCTGATAACATAACGTCCACCAGCAGCAATAGATCCAACCTGAGAACATATACATATTACAATTAAAAATAGGACCACATAAATTCGAAAAAGCATACAATCATAAAGATAACAGACCTGTGTATCCCCCTTGTAAACGGCTTCAAATATCACACCATTATAATAATCTAGTCCTCTGGCCAAACTTAAATCCAAAACCACTTTGTCCACACATCTTGCGCTTTTTAAAGCTTGGAATAACTTGTCCAAATCGTTTAATGCTTGCTTTGATGAAACATTTGTAAGAAACGGGCTTCCTTCTTTTTTTAGTTCTGCCAATAATTCCATTGGGTGACCTCTTAAATTCAAAAAAGACAAAATAGTCGAGTTTAAGGGAGAGAAAAAGATTTTTTTTTTACAGTAAGTATGGTACATTATTAAAGATTTTTCCCATATGTCACTGCCTAAACTATCTGCTTTCGTTCTCTACATTAAACTCCACTTGTTTCCTTTGCTTTCAGCAAGCTATGACTGGCTGGAATAGCAGATGAAAATGGTGGCAAGTGAAGCAAATGTTAATGTTTGTCAAAGATTATTTTTAGTTCCAGTTGTACATGTATTTAATTTGTGTTATTGACGTTTTCTGTTTTCGACTACATCTGTTATCTTGTTTTAGGTTCCTAATCAGTCATACTCTTCTTCATTCTTGAAAATAACTCAATTGTTTCATCTAGTCTCCCCTTCTAACTAAATCAATTTATCATGATTGTATGCGCAATCCTTTTTCCAACATAACCCATTCTTTGTCTATATTTGGTTGCTATAAGCATTGATCCATTTTTGCGTTAAGTGTTTGATATCATAACTAGTTAGTTCTTTAGCGAGTTT